>QLSS01000202.1:41812-58944 GCA_024372645.1 Trichomalopsis sarcophagae | reverse complement strand
GAATGCGGGAATCGATTCTGGAGGTAAAATCGAGACGAAAACCTATATAACACTTGTTTGTCAGAGTTCAATTTGTTATCTTTATGTAGGAAGAAACTATTGACAAATAAGTGTTTTCATTCTCTTGCATGGTATGTGGAATCATATCAGTATTTTTTACTGATAAATTTTGAGATCTTATACTGTAATTGGATAAGTTTATTTCATTTCGCAAATCCTTCCCTGTTAGAGATCACGTTTGAGTGGCGGGCTAACGGTTGAAAACATTCATACATTGGATCTATTCTTTGAAATAATAATTTCGGAAAACTTTTAGATTTTATTTTGTTCTACATTGGTAACGTCACTGATAATGCCGAGACGGAGAATTAGAGATCTACCAGATTTAGTTGAAGATTCTGATAGTGATGAAGGTCAACATATTGATGTAGCATTCATTCCTAATGAATATGAAAGTTCAGATGGAGATTCGGACGGTGATCCAAATGAAGATACATTATTAAATGAATTACCATCAGGTTCTTACGAACATGTTAAAAGTATATACACAAGTACTCAAAAATTGTTGGAACCGAATCATAAGTACAGTTGGAAAAATAATGCTTTGAATGATATTTCTCCTCATGTCGAGAGCAACTTTAATATTTCACCTATTTCATCATTGCAATCCAAAAATGCTTTGGAGTTGTTTGAGGTTTTCTTTTCGAAATCAATGAAAAACCATATCATTGAAGCCACTTCTGAAAATCATTTTGGTTTATGTATGGATGATCTAGAAAAATTCATTACAATCATAATGATTACTATCTTCAATTCTAGAAAAAAGTATTCGTGATTACTGGTTAAAAAAGCGAATCCTTCAGTGTCCAGTAATTGCGGAACTTATGTCTAGAAATAATTTCGTTGCCATAAAAAAGAACATACGATTCTATAAACTTCAAGACACTGATCAAAATGATAATGTTTGGAAGGTTAGAACTCTGTATGATATGTTTCGTAAGAATTGTATGCAATTTGGTTTCTTTGACTATAATTTATCAATAGATGAGATAATGGTAAAATACTTTGGTAGGTTTGGTATCAAGCAATGTATAAGCAATAAACCCACCAGATTTGGAATAAACGAATGGGCACTCTGTTCTTCTGATGGGTATATATATAATCTTGATATTTACACTGGTAAATCAGGAATCGATTAACGAAATCCTTTAGTTGCCGTTGGTTTAGGGTCTAGAGTGGTGATAAAGTTACTTTCAACTTTATTAGAAAAAAACACAGAGAGAAGAACTGAAAAAGTATCATATTTATTTCGACAACTTTTTCACGAATCCAGATCTTATGATACATTTGAAAAAAAATGGTTTGTCGGCGACAGGAACTGTTCGGCATAATCGCGTGAAAGTGAAGTCGAAATGCCGAAAAAAGCTGAAAGAGGATACACTATTTCAATGCATGAAGTGAATTCAAAATTGAATTATATTACAGTTATGGACTCAAAGTCAGTATCGATTCTCTCTTCGAAATATGGGAATGAACCAAAAGTTGAAATGCAGAGATGGCAGGAATCATCGAAAAAATCTATTCTTTTTCCTCATTGTTTCTCTATATATAATCAACATATGGGTGGCGTCGATCTACATGATCAACACTGTAATGCTTTGATGCCTACAATTCGAAGTAAGAAATGGACATGGTGCCTTGTATTACGACTCATCCAAGCATCCTTAGCAAACGCTACAGTGATTTACAATAAGTTACATCCAGACGGAAAAAATGGTTCCAAAGATATTGTTCAAGATGTTTGTGAATATTATGTTGACAAGTTATCTTCCAAACGTCCCCCCAAACGACAGAAACAGAGTAAACCTTCATCCCAAGAACACGTGATGAAACATGTAAGTCTTAAGAAATGTAGAATTTCAACATGTCGGACAAGAACGGAATGGTATTGTGAGAAATGTTCTATACCTGTTTGCAAAAGTCATAAAGTAGGACACGGCAATGAATAATAATTCAATACCACCGAACATATTTACAATAATTCATGCCAATATTGATGGACAAATACAATAATTAGCTTCATTCTATACGATTTTTTGAAACACTCTCAGAAGGACGAATGTTTCTTCCTACATAAAGCTAACAAATTGAACTCTGACAAACAAGTGTTATATAGGTTTTCGTCTCGATTTTACCTCCAGAATCGATTCCCGCATTCAGATTTTGAAAATTATGAATGTTTTTGTAATTTGTTTAAATAATTTGTTATAAACAATGGCAAATGACATAAGAAAAAATGCGTATATTTTATTTTTCACTTATGCAAAGGATAGCATAGTTTGTTTGTCGCTATCTCAACCAGTCTTAGCATGGGCTTTAATGGGTTAATCAAGACATAATAAACAAAGATATGGAAATTTAAAATGTCGTGTGAGATCACTGCTTTGGACTATTTATAGTATACCTATATCGTCTGATGCAGTAACGTCAGCCGACGTTTTAATCTGTCATATCTTTGAGAACGGTTGAGTAGTATACATAAACTAATCTATACGTATGCTATCCATAATCTATAGTGCATAGTTTAGTCGAGCTACGCATAGTTGCAGTAATTTGTTGCAATGTTAGTTTAAGTTTATGCACTTAAAAATTAAGCGGTCGAATACGCTAGTCATGTATATAAGTTACAAATAATTCCGTACAAATCGTTTTGATTAAATTGAACGTAGTCAGTGACAGGTAGTTTGGAAGTAGCGGGATGAGGCGCAGAGTTTCCGATCAGACTAAGGGCGCCTAAATATGCGTAAAATCAGGATTCTCTATGATAAAGTTCCGTATAGCTGATTTGAAAGATTTTAAGGTAGCCATGTTTTTGATACGGACTGGTATCTCATTACAGACTTGCGCTCCGCTAACCCAAAAGGATTTTAGGCTTGTGTCGGTGCGCCAGCCCAGATCGGCGAGATCTCTGACAGCAGAGTTCTATTGGCATTTTTTGTAAATAGCTCTGCCAGATAAGATGGCTGCCCGATGCACCCTATAAGAAGTCTGTGAGGAGTGTTCGTCTCTCTTCGCGCCGCAGATATATTTAACGCAGGAATTTTGTGGTCTTTACAGGTTGATCTGTAGCTTTCTCGAGATGTCGAGACTCACGGCCGAACAGTAGTCTAACAGTAGCTACAAGCTCCTGTGCAGAGCCTTGGTGATACAATCCCCAAAGAATTTTAGGCCGTAGAGTGGTCAGATTACCTTTTTATAAATTGACTGCGACGTGGTGCGTCGCAGCCGCGTCAAAAAGAGATTTTTGACGCGGCAGATTCCCTGCAGGACAAATGGCGCGAACGGTCGATAACGAGCCGAGCGGCTTTGTTGTCAGAGCCGTCGCGCGTACCGAAAATTCCCAGGCCTGATGAGCCGCGGCACGGAGACGAACGACGCCGCGAGCACGAGGCGCAGCCAATCGGGAGAGAGAGTACGTCACGGATCGCTAATCAGAGCGCGGCTTCGCTGCGGTCTGAGGAGTAGGGGAGATAGCGAGCGCGACTGGCGCGCGCCGGCCGGCAGTATCTCGTGAGCCCTCGTTGAGCAAAAAGCAACGTAGAGGTCCCCGAGTGCACAGAGAGAGTGGAGAGATTTTTCGTGTGAGTGCGTGGAGGTGAAGAGTATTACGGCTTTCCCGGGACGAGGATTCGACCAGGGTAACGCCGTGACCGAGTTGGCGGGAGGGCCGCCACAACTAAGTCCGGCCGCTGAGAGGAGAGAGACGAGGAGACGACAAAGGAGGAAGGACATCGACGAGTCGCAGAGGCCCACATTCCACGGGGGATCAAGAGAGAGGACACTGGTCGCGGGGAGCCAGCTTGCTTGGGAGGCCAGTGAGGTTCTCGGCGTCGAGGAGGAGTCATTCCCAGCGGCGACGAAGCGGTAAGTAAAGTTGGCAGAGAAAGAGGCGTGAGTGGTGCGACGCTGTGCCTCCCAACACAGGTACGCAACACCTAACGCCTAGCATGCGCTAGGATTTTTCTTGTTTCGTGGGATTTGACGCGATCGTCACGTTTGGGAGAACGCTAGGGAGAGGGGAAAAGAATCACACAATGGTTCTCACTTTATTGCTCTTATATTTCGCCCAGCCCTTCCCTACAACGCGGTGGCAATGATGCCTCCCGCGCACAATGTAGCCACGCAGGGCTTCTGTTGGCGCACTCACGCACGAGCCGCACTCGTGCAGCAGACGGCAGGCCTCAGGCCCAGGTCCAGTCCGTTGACGGTTGGCTCTCTCTCTCTCACTCTCGCGCACGCTGGCTCGACGCCTCGCGTGGATGACGTCGAGGTGTGCTCCCGCACCGCACACCACTCTCCCGTCTCATTCACTCTCCTCTCTCTCTCTCTCACTCTCGCGCACGCTGGCTCGACGCCTCGCGTGGATGACGTCGAGGTGTGCGCCCGCACCGCACACCACTCTCTCGTCTCACTCACTCTCTCTCTCACACACTCACAGCTTTCTCTCTCTCTCTCTCGCTCTCTCTCTCTCTCACTCTCTCTCTCTCGCTTACTCGCTCTCTTCTCTCGGCTTCCGGTAGACGTCCGTCGGTGCTCCCGTCGTCGTCTCCGGGACTCCTCCCGGACCTGATAGCAGCTGGCGGCTTCGGCTCTCCCACGCCAATGTTGCTGGCTGCTCTGGTCTTCCGGATGATGGTGGCGGACTGGCCGGCCTCCTCCCTCTCGTCAGGATGGCCGCTGGCTCGTCCGGGCGTTGGCACTTCCTAGTGCCAACGCGCTGCACCTAAAACACACGCGCACTCTCAAACACTCTTGGGAGACTCTCCCAATCTCCTCTATTCGTCGACCTCGGGTCGACAAGCAGAGGAGAACGCACTCAACTCTCACAAACGTCGACGTGCTCCGTCGACAGTCGTGAGAGAACTCCCTGATTTCTCCGCTCGTTCTCGCGCTCACTCTCCTCTCGTGCTCGTCGGGCCCGCGCTTCTTGCTGGCTCCCCATTGGCTGGCAGTCCGCGCGGATAGCAAGCCGCGCATCGGCGCCCGCTGATTGGCTCGCGACATGCGGAGGACCTTTCAGCGCGCGCGCCGACGAGGCTCGCTCTCGCGCCAACGATGCTCACTTTCGCGCCGACGATGACGGTTAGCTAGCCCGTTCCCCGAACTTGAGGACAGGCCGGCGCCGACAACAACACGTCGACTAGCTTGTTTCTTCCGCGCACTCAGGGCTTGGCCGCATCGAACGAGGTTCCTCGTCTCGACGCGGCTGCGACGTTTGCAACGTCGCAGTGGATAGGAAAATTAGAACGCGATCTCGTGAGTACTTGCATGAGAAAGAGGGAGAGAGAGAGAGAAAGAGACGTGAGTGAGCGAGTGCATTGCGGGGCACGAGAGTGGACGTACGCAGTGCGGGGCGTACCGACCTAGTAATCGGGGCACCGAGACCCCGGGCCTAACTGCTCGGAGGAATTGGCACGCGCCCGGGCGAGCGAGAGTGCGAGGGAGAAACAGAGAGAGAAACAAAGGAAGACGAGGGAGGGAGAATACCAGCGGGACGGCCAGCACGTGGTGCGAGGCCGGCCACGCGGACGCCGCGAACAAAGAAAACAGCGGCGCCGCCAGCATCGAGAGGGAGAAGCGGCACGCGCGCTCTTGCCCACCTACAGAGAAGAGAGAGAGAGAGAGAGAGGTGGGGGGGAGAGAGCAGGTCTCCGCCGGTGCGGTCCGACTAGGCAGAGCGCTGGGTCAACCGTCCGCGGGACACGGGAGTGAGACGAAATCGATGCGCCGTTTAGGTGCGAGAGCATCGGGACGGCGCAGAGGAGAGAGAGAGAAATGTTTTCACCCTGCGCGGCTAATGAGTGCGGGAGGCAGAAGCCACCGCGTTGTAGGGACGGGTTGGGGCGAAATATAGAAGTTTAACAACAAGAACAAAGTGTATTTTCTTTTCCTTTTCCTCTCCCCACGTGCTCCCAACGTACGGCGACTGCGGCGAATCCGCCGCGTAAAAATAACAAATTCGGGCGCAGTGAGGCGCCCGGAGTTGCGCACCTGTGCTGGGAGGCACAGCGTCTCATTGCTTAATGTAAGGTTTCCACGTTAGCTTTGAGTCCATCAATATGCGGAGATTTTTGTCGTCTTTGGCGTTGATATCACTTTTCAAATTGTTATTGTTTGTGCATGAGGGTCAGGCTATGATCTGCTTGTCGTTTACCGAAATAATCTTGATGTTTGTGGTGTTTAAGCATTTAACGTGATAGTAAAGATCACAAAATTCGCACTTTTTGGGGTCTTTGTGCTGTATTAATTGTTTACAGCCGCTGCATTGTTG
Organism: Trichomalopsis sarcophagae; assembly: GCA_024372645.1. Classification (NCBI taxonomy): domain Eukaryota; kingdom Metazoa; phylum Arthropoda; class Insecta; order Hymenoptera; family Pteromalidae; genus Trichomalopsis; species Trichomalopsis sarcophagae. The sequence goes on along the minus strand of QLSS01000202.1, from coordinate 52,613 downwards.
AAAAATCACTTTCACGTTCTTTTCGCCGTTTGCACTCATTTTTCGTCGATAACTTACTAGCAGTCGGTAAAGTAGATATTTGTAGAAGGATGGTAAGTTCTCGAAGGAGTGGAAGAGTAGTTGTTGTGACTCTTACGGCTACAAGGAGTAATAGTGGAGAGAACATGAAAGAACCGACCTTGAACAGTGTGGAATTGCCTTGAGTTGTCTCATATGGATTTTCACTTGTGAAAACTGTAATGGAAAAACGTGATCAGACAGTTACGCCCCACGGCGCCGTGGGAAACGTAGTGGGGGAAGGTTTGCGTGCTCACAGCTTGGAACTGAAAAGTAAGTTCCAAGTCAAGACGCTCGTAAAAAAAGGCTTAATATAGCCAAAAATGCTTCTTGTTCAATTTTTCTTTTTTAATTTGGGAAAGCGTAACAAAAAAATAACTTTAGCGCCGTCAGATATAAGATTTGCATTTATTATTACAATAAAAAATTAGTATCTTTCAATTTTTCATGTTTGCGTGCAATTTTTTTTATTTATTGCAATTGTTAAATTTGATTAATTTACACAATATTGCATATTATACGAAAAATAAATATTATTAATATTAATCTATAGCAACGATGATACTTTCCCTGCTCGGTTAGCTAAACAGTCGGATCCAGGATCGGAGAAGGGAAAAATGCAAAAGAGTAAATCTGTTGTTGTGATGTTTAATAATAACAATATATTTCTAACTTAATATTTAACAAAACGGGGACTCAGTTGTCAAAGCCCGGCTGAAATAGAAATCATTTTGTTTCGTGTTAAAAATACTTCGCCTTTACAATTAATTAAGCTATTCCGATCGCCCTGTATGCTCACAGCAACTATCGAAATAGTGTCACTATATTTTGAGGTTATCACTTGGATCTATAGAGTCGTGAGCGCACGGCTCTACAAATCGTCGCCGCTCGTCTCGTTCTTCTCCTTGCCCTGCCTGTGCCTACTCAACCCTGTGTGCTCAAAAAATTTCGCAATGTATCTAATAATTTCAAGTAAAACAAAATATTTTCATCGCAGCTTAACAAATTTATAGAGGAGTTTACGCTCTCCTCTCAAAGTCGACATAAGACGATAATTCTGTCTAAACTTACAGCTAACTATAAATACTAATAATAAAATCGCCATTTACCTACTCAGACTACATAGTTCTGCTCAAGCGTATGTAAGTAGCTTAATAAGCTAGACTTAAACGAATCAAGTGTTTTACTAATCTTAATCTTATGTGGTAGGGAGTACCATAATTGCATACCACGAATTGCAAATGAGCGCTTATAAATTTCGGTAGTTGCTGTAGGGATCATAAAGACCGAAGTCTGAGTTCTCGCCGAACGGCGGATTTCCTCGGTAGGCTTAGGAAAAAGCTCTACAAGATAGATCAACCGGTTACGAGTAAATAACATACATCTTAATCCCTAATAGATAATTTCGCCTCTGATGCAGAGATAACCAATTTAACTTCTTGTAACAATGTTGCGTCTTTTTTCAATCTAAAGATAAACCGCACAGCCATATTACACAGACGCTGCAATTTAATAGCAAGATAATCAGTCAAATCCTGGTAGACTAGGCAAGCATAATCAAAATAAGGCATCAGAAGCGTATTTACTAGCTGGGTTTTCAATACACTAGATAAGCAATGACCTTTAAACCTTAATCTGTACAGAACAAAATGAGCTTGAGTACAAACTCGAGAAATGTGATCGTTCCAGGTAAGCGACATAGAAAATATCACACCTAGATTCTTAACATTACTAGCCAATCGAATAATAGTATTATCTATAACTATCAGAGGGATCAAGTCTTTATTTATCCGCATATGATGTTACAAGAAGGATGGCCTGAGTTTTAGCAACATTTAGCAGCAAACCATTTACCTCTGCCCACCTTACAATTGCATTGGTATCTTCATTCAGCTTAGCAACCGTACTATCAAATTATGATGGGTGGCACTGAATGTATATCTGAAGTTCATCAGCAAAAAGCATGCATGATGATTTGCAATTTTTTAAGACGTCAACAATTAAATTAATAAAAATTAGAAATATTATTGGCCCAGGAGAAAATCTCTGAGGCACACCAGACGTACTCGGTAGAAAACTTGATGTAGTTCCATCAAGGTCAATTACTGCTTGTGAACATCCATTTAATTAAGAATAGAACCAATAAATCATATTGTTCGAGAAATTTAAATCGTGGAATTTGCGATACAATATCTCATGATTTATGGAATCGAAGGCACGTTTAAAATCAAATAATAATAAGAAAGTAACTAGGCCGTTCTCTGCACCATGACGAATATTCTCAGTTACCTTTAACAATGCAGTTTCGGTACTATGGTGACTTCTAAAGCCTGACTGGTACCTGCTAATGAGCGAATTATCCTCTAAAAATTCAGTAATCTGCTTTACAACCAGCGAGTCAAACACTGCAAAATGCGGAATATTCGCTACTGGACGTGTGTCAACTGATGATTTCGGTGTCGAAATCTTACTGAGTGGTACAATAACAGACCTCTTCCAAATATCTGGATAGATTCCTATGCTCAAAAACTGGTTAAAGACTTTGGTGAAGAAGGGTATGACGACAGCTAACGTACGATCAAAGTACGCAAGCGATAACTCATCACAGCTACGGCTTTTGGCTTTGGGTAAACATGTCGGGAATATCTCATGAACTTTTCTAATGTCCACCTTTTTAAACTGGAATTTATTACATGAATCCAGCTGCGGAGCGTTAAGGATGCCTTTTAATGTAGCAATAGAGCAGGGGGGGGGGGGGGACACGTGACAGACGGGTAAAACTTGATCAGATCCTCTTTATCAAAGTAATGTAATGGGGATTTAAAATCACTAGGCAACTTACGTTTGGGCTGTTGCCTATTATTCTCCAAGTTCTTGAACGATCCTGGCTATTTGTAACAAGATATGTATCACGAGCATGCTCAATTGCACGTTTAATGTGATTATCGAACGACCTATAGCTCTGAAAGTCATTATCATTACCAGTGAATTTAGAACAAACGTATAGCTTGTCACGTTGTTTACAGAGGTTTTTGCGATCCTTTGAAAACCAAGGAGCAGGTTGGTGGCGCAATTTTCGTGAGGTAAATGGCGCATGAAGATCAAGAAAACAAAGAGCTACATCTTGAAAAATGCCCACAGTATTATTTACATCCGACATCTGAACTATTTGGGGCTGTAATTTAGTAGTAAGAGCTGCCGAAAAAGCCTACGGTGAAAATTTTCTGAAATCACGTGAAACTACTGCTAATTCTTTCTTCGCTGGCGTATCAAAAACGTAATCGATTATAATATAGTTGTGCCCGTTTATGAAAGGGGCTAGAGAGAGAGAGAGAGAGAGAGAGAGAGAGAGAGAGAGAGAGAGAGATAGGTCTTTATTTGCTAAAGCAAAAAAAATAATACAGTAGAGATCACAAGGACTGTGTCACATACAGTCTAACAAATATATAAACATTATTGTCACATAAAATCACATAAAATCACATTTCGTCATATTTAATTATCACATTAAACTTTTCCAATATTACTTTGTACGCTTAAGGTTTGGTCAAAGACCTACTGGTATTGCACGTTTGAAATCTAAAAATACGTAATACTGGAAGAATCTTGTACGGCCTAGGGCCGAGTCTGACTAGATTAAAAACTAGATTAATATGAGAGATGCAGCGCCAGAGGGCTCAGAGTCGTCACGATTCTATAGCCAGCAGGTGCCGCCGTAGTGCCCCCTTGAAGGAGGCGAGAGATGGCAGGCCTCGCAGAGTAGAAGGGAGAGAGTTCCAGAACCGAGCACCCTGGACCTGGAAGGCCCTAGCCCCGGTTTCAGTACTCACGGTAGGGATGCTCAGTTCCGGGGGAACTCCCCTACTGGAGGGTCTCGGCTTGTGTTTATTGAATAATGAGGCCAGATGCGAAGGCTCACCGATCCGGGTTACTCTGTATAGTAGAATGGCCTCAAAGTAGAGCCTTCTGCAATCGGTGCAAAGCCATTCTAGACGCCTCCGGTAAGGACTGATGTGTTCATCCCTCCTAACCCCGAAGATGAATCTCACACACGAATTGCTCAGTCTCTGTATCCGTATTCGTTGTTCGTTAGACGCGTCCAGGATAGTCACAGCACAGTGGTCGATGTGCGGTTGATAAGTGTCTCAACTAGCCTTCTGCGGAGAGTCTCAGTGGTGCAGCCCCTGATAAACCGTAGGCTATACAGGGCATTATTTACTTTTTTCGTGATAGCATCTACCTGCGGTTTCCAAGTAAGTTTGCTATCGAATACAACACCGAGACTCACGACCGTCTCACTGAATGGGACGATCACTCCGTCCGGCAACGGAATCCCAGGCAAGTTCCATGATTTAATATCGTTAATGTTCTTCATGGACCCGAAAAATATAGACTTGGTTTTGCCGGAGTTAAGTCGCAGACCGGAGCTCTCCGCCCAGCCAGAAACCAGCCGCGCCGCTTCTGCCAGTCGAGCCACGCCGTCCAGGAAATTATTTTTGTTGGTCCAAACCAAGGAGCATATTTCCTACATGGGCAAACCGTTTTCAAAGGTGCCAGTTCATCAATTACTAATTTTAGATTATTATTGAGAACGTATAGGGCGCCCTCCAGATCGGCTTCAATGGAACTCATGGCTGCCCAGTCACAACAAGACAAGAGGTCAACAAGACTGGAAGTGTCTATAAACTTGTAATTGCGATTAGAGGTGTCACTACGGGAGTGGGAGCGTAGATGTCTAGCGAGACATCTATGACACAGTGCTTGCCGAAACTAGGCAGCCACTCATTCTTAGATTCCAGAATCGTGTCGTTATCGTCGGTCATAATGAGGTCAATCCATGTATGAGACGATGAAGTATGATGCGTGGGACCATGCTGGATGATCTGAAGAGATAACTCTTCGGACAGACGCTTGATAGTAGTAGCGTCGTCCGAGTCAGACAATAGGTCCGAATCCATATCACCCATTATGATCTTATGACTAAATTCGTCACATAAGTCCCGCAACACATCAATAAGGTCTGAGTCCTTTTGCATAGGGATTTTCGAAGGCCTGTAAATAACACCTAGCAGCGTGAGTCGCCCCTCTGTTCGCTGCAAAATAGATACTCCGGGATTCCAGGTTTTCCTAGACCCATGGTATCAGAAGAGTTTACACTTCTGTCCTGCCTGATGATGGAATATCCCCCGATGCTAACCAAAATCCTTCTAATGACATATGTCAAAAGTAATCATTGTTATTTGTTGTTTTAATAGTGCTTTTATTAGACGTCATGTTTTTATAAAATATTTATTTCATTGAAGTGCGCTAACAATTCAGAGATTTAATTACTTCAAACCTTGAATGCTGTTAATAATAAAACGTTAGTAAATAATAAACGTTTCATTCAGAAGATTATTGAAGAATGCATGAATAATGTAATTGAATGTTGTGAGTCAAATTCTATCGATAATTACTGCCCTATTAAAAAAAAATCAAGCAAGATTAAAAAACACATATATGTTTATGAAGTAATTGCAGAGAAATAAAAATCATCTATACAGTTTGGCATTAATATAGCTCACACTATTCACACGGTTAGATTTCGTAACAAAAATAAAATATTGTGTAAAAAAAATTCTTTAAAAAATTCTTAGACTTCTAATGATTTGTTCAATTAATGCATACTCTTTGTTAAACTTGTGTAATTGCTCTCTTCTATCGAATCGATTATACATTTCAGTTTATTTATCTCTTAAACATGTTTTTTTACCAGCGGCATAGCTCGTGCGTTACGCTACAACTACATCTGCTGCGCGTGGCCGACGATCGACTTGATCATAATCAAGAAAATATTGAATTATAATGTATAATTGATTTTTTCATTGATCAAAGCGAAGCATCAGCTTTCTGGTTCTCGTCCGGTGGATAGTTTTACTGATGATTTCATTGATAAATAGACTCATTACACCGCGGCTTTGCGATTGGTCTCGGCTTAATTGAACCACACTCAACGCCGAAAAAAAAAGTTCATAATCAATAAAAACGAGTAAAAGCTGTCTCTACGAGCTGGTATACCCAAGAGCTAGGCCGGCATCAGAGCAGATCGAGATACTGAGGATTCGACGAGGCAGTAGCTCTTAAAAACAATTACGATAAAAAGTGTTGTCGGGATTTGTCTGCAAAGTTTTTTTTCGGCCAGCTTTACGCCGTTATTACTGCAAACATCGGCGTCTCGCTTCGTCTTCGCGCGAAATACATGTTGTTTCTCGACAAGGAAAGTCAGAGAAGGAGCCGCTTTGCGACAAAGCACGCCGCAGCCACGCAAGACGCATTTTGTTGTTTTGCGCGGCAATCTTCCTCGACAGCCAAGCCTGAGCCGCTTGGCGTAAACGAAGCCCGTGTTTTCTCGGACGTCAGCTACGTCCCGGGAATTCGTGGAAGTCGTCGACCGTTGCAGGTTCAAGGAAGGCGCCTGCCGGTCTAGACTGGCGCGAGATGAGCAGCCAATCAGCTTATCTCGCGCCATACTTGACCAATCAGGCGTCGTTATCAGCCGGGCCTGAGAGGCCGAGAGAGATAGAGGAAGAAACGCCGAGCGCGCGAACGCGGCGCGACTCGGCAGTTCTCGTATGTTTTTCGTTGACGACACACGTCGACGAGCAACCACAGGTTTCGGCGTGTGTGCAGTGCGTGAGAGTGTGAGCACGAGGAGAAAGAGAGAGAGGAAGAGATAGACGCAGCCCAGTTGCCGGGTCACAGCGAGGAGAGGATCCTCGCCTAGCTCAACCAGCCAGCCCGTCTACGTCGTGGAGGAGAGGAAGAGAGAGAGAAAGAGAGGGACGCAGCTAGGCCAGCCAACGACCGCGATGGCAACATCGCCAGAGAAGAGGCACTGGGAAGCCAGTGCCTCTGACGAGCTGCGAGGCTTCTTGAGCCCCGAGGGAACGGGGGATTCTGGGGTTCGTCCCCCCTCTGACAAGGTAGGTGTATGCTGCGCAGACCAGACTTCTCGAGGCGAGCCATCGGGCTACCGAGAGACGTGAAAGTGAGAGAGAGAGGGAGAGAGAGAACGAGAAACGCGCGAGAACGAGTCAGAGAGAAAGAAAGAGAGAGAGAGAGAGAGAGAGAGCGCAAGCGAGAAACGCGGCTGTACAGTTGTAGCGGTCCGGCTTGCGGCCAACGTAAGGCATTGCCTGTACGCGCGAACGGGGGGGGGGGAAGACAGAGTCACCGCGTTGCCTCCGCTTCGCTCATCCAGGCATAGCTGTGCCGAAGCAGCGAACGAGCGCTGTCGGTGATCGGGCGCGCTTCGTGTGTGTGCAAGCGAGAGAGGGGAGCGCCTGGCGAGCGCGACTCGATACTCGCGTCGTGCCGGTCGCGCGTACGTGTATGAGAGAGAAAGAGCGCAAGACAGGACAGCGGCGTAGCTGCCGAGGGAGCGTACGTGTGTGTGAGAGAGAGAGCGCGAGACAGGACAGCGTAGCCGCTAAGCGAGCGTACGTGAGAGAGAGAGAGAGAGAGAGAGAGAGAGAGAGAGAGAGAGAGAGAGAGACAGAGTGAGAGAGTGCGAGCGTGCTACTGAGGACGAGACAGACGGTGCGACGTTAGAGGTGAGGGCCTCTAGACGACCGCCAGTTCTCCAGACGTGTTGCAGTGCTCCATTCAGAGGCGATAGCCTCAGGACGGGCACTGCGCGTTGCATATAATGCGTACTCATGTGCATTGCACCGTCGCCGCTTATGATAGTTCGTGAGGGAGACGCTACGATAGAACTTATAATATAGGCGAACATGGCGTGGGATAAGATTTGTCATAGTCATTTGTCTCTTATTCATGTTGTTATGGAAGATGGCTACGTAGTGTACGTAGTGTCCGTATACCGTATACCGACGTGATACGATGATCAACCGAGACCATTCTAGCGCTCATTATTGTTGCAAGTGCTGTCGTAATTCAAAAATGTTCGGGCAGAGTTTGCCCACTAAGATGTAACGCTTGATTTGAAAATTTAAAATCAGACATATGTAGCATATTTTAATTATGAAATTTTAACGGAATCATTATGATTACCATTATTATTAACACTTTATTAGTACGATAAAAAAATACGAATACCAATTTTAAATGAAACGTTTGTTTTTTAAAAATAAATTTGTTATAGCGCTATTCTCAATAGCTTCGATTTTTATTCTTTAATTTTGTATAATTACTTCAAATTCCCTACGAACAACTTTAGGCATATTGTTATAATAAACTGTCACTGTGTGGTTAGCAGCACAGAGTCAATAACCAACAAATTCATTACACTATATTTGTATAAAATAATGTGAGATTGGTTATTTAAATACAGTAAAAGTAAAATCTTGTGATATACTCGACAACGTATGAATAAAAAGGCAATTGATAAAAAGAAGAATTAAAATTTTTATGCAAGCCTGTACGTGAGGTGCTAGTCCGAGTATTCGTTTTGTTACATACGACTTGGGACAACTCAAACTTTCATTTCCTTATTTCATGAGGTAAAAACATTAATTTTATTCATTTTACTGCTTGCGCTTTATTCATTTTACTGCCAGCTCTGGTTCTGTTCCCTCCTCACTCCCTAAGAACCTGGCGGCTGGGTCCGCGGGCGGGGACAGGAGAGCTCCAAGCGTCAAGCGGCTCAAGGACGCTGACTCGACTCCGCCAGCGAATCAGACTGCCAGAAAACGACCCAACGTGGAGCCTAAAATAACGGCTGCCAGGATGGTGGACCCCCTCACGAGGACGGTCGTGTGCGAGGGATATCCTGACGAGGAGCTGACGCATCAGCAGTTGGCACTCGTCAGCGAGGCCGTCCAGACAGAAGTCGACAAGATCCCCAATGGACCGTGGCCCGAGTTCGATGACTCCTTCGTGAAAATGGGGACCATCGTCGTGGTAACCAGCAACGCCTTTTCGAGTGACTAGCTGGAGGAAATTATCCCCCGGCTAAGACCTTGGGATGACGCAAAGCTTCTCATGATTGGGATGACTGAGCTCAAGAAGCCTCGAAGAGACACTCTCCGCGTGCCTGGAAACAGGCTTGAGCCGGGAGTGGTTCTGAGCCGACTGAGTCACAGGCACCCGGACCAGTTGATTAGTAGGTGGAGGGTGCTGAGTACCGAAAGCAGGGAGGGGGCAGACTGTGGAACCTTCCTGGTGCTCAGCATACCTGAAACCTCCGTAAGGCTGCTCCGGCAGCGCAACTTCCAACTGCACTGGGGCCTGGGCCGGATTATCGTCAGGGGGGATGAGGGTCCCCGGGGGCAGCGCAAACAGAGCAACACACAGATAGTGTTTACACAAATTAACTTGTGGATGATTATGTGCTGAAATTATGCTGAAAAAAGGTACAAAATATATGATAACAACTAATATTGATGTGGAAGACGGATTAGTAAATGGAGCATGTGATGTCTTGGAAGATATTACGTTTACAGAAATAAATGTATCAAACACAATTTGGATGAATTTCGGAAATAATACTAAAACTGGGTCAAAGGTGAGAACTAAATTCAAACATATAACTTATAACTTTGAAATAAGTAAAAATTTAGTACCAATTACGAAAATAGATGTTATAACAAATACAAAAGAGAATTATAAAATTGTAAGAAATCAGTTAACACTAATACCGGCTAAAGCTTTAACAGTTCAGAAAAGTCAAGGTCAAACTTATGACAAAGTATGTGTCGATTCAACAAAATTTTCTGCATTTGAAAAAAAAATACTGAAAATTCTCATTTCAACGGCATTTTTTAAGAATTTCACCCTATTTCAAATAGCTCGCACAGTCATTTTCGACTAAGATCTCAGGCTAAGCTGTTCAGTAATGCCGGAGAAAATAATGTTCGCTCGTCCAGATAAGAATTTACCCGGGGCGCAATAAAGGCTATTTTTCGGTAATTAGTAATTGGCCAGTAACTTTTTGCTGGCATAGGGTTTGCGAAGTTAGCACCTATGTTTCTTACATATTGTATGTCCAAGGGCATGTAAAAAACTTGATCTGGTCAGTGTACCCTCAAAATTGCAAGAGCCGGATTTTTCGACCGAAAAGTTTCTAACTGCTCGTAGAATGACTCATATGCAAAGGCAATAAAAAGTGAGTCATTCTGTTTTTTTTTTAGAATTTTTCACGTGCATTTTATGCCTTGTAAAGTCGTATTAGAAATCGCGCAGTGCTGCAACTACAAAATTAGAGAAAACAAAATCGCGTTTACGATACGACGTTTCCGAAGACTTTTCCATGATACGACGTTCTTTCTATAGCTAATTGTTAAACTGATTTCCAAGAGACATCACTCTCCCTTTTTTACCTAACATCTTATTTACTAACACTTTAAAATAATTTTATTTAACGTAATTTTTGTATTAAACACATTTAAATGATATCGTTTCCTCACCACCAAGCGGTAGATATCTTGGCGCGTGTTTTTTGTAAGGAAATGCAACAGTTTTTATATCTCAATATGTGTCTATTAACTAAGCTGAAATATTTTTAAATTTTCTTCTACATTTCCTTCAAACAAAGTTTTATATCTCACTATTTAATAAGATTTACAAATAGAAGTTTTAAAATGGATAATATAAAACTTTATTTAAATTAGTATCCCCAATCGCATAATATTTTCTAAACTAATTACAAATTGATGACTGAGTGGGATAAGCTCGTATCGTGTCGGCGACTCCAAGAACGTCGTATCATGGAAAAGTCTTCGGAAACGTCGTATCGTAAACGCGA
>QLSS01000202.1:15764-34640 GCA_024372645.1 Trichomalopsis sarcophagae | reverse complement strand
TCTCTCTCTCTCTCTCTCTCTCTCTCTCTCTCTCTCTCTCTCTCTCTTACTTTGTATAAGCTCTTCGTTCACAAGCGGCCCGGATATCTTGCTGAGTTATTCGTGCCACCTAACGAGGACTTACGGCGCTCGGCTAGAAACCAGTCGTCTGCGTTTGCGATACCGACTGCCAGGACCGAGATTTTTAAAAACTCATTCACAGTTATAGGCATGCACTTTTGGGATTCTATCCCTACAACTATTAGGCTTAGCAAATCGCTAGGCACATTCAAACAGCGCCTTTATGATTTTTTAAGTCTGCCGCAACGTTATGTGAATTATTAATCTTAGGTTAGATTAAGGATGTTACTACGAGTTTACTCCGCTCTTAATATTTTGCTTCTATTTTGCCATTGGAAATTTGTTATTATTTTGTTACTTTTATTTTGTATTTTTATCTTGCTATGTTGTATGATTTGCTCCTCGCCCTACGGCCATTTGGCCACGGCATTAATAAATTTGTTTATTATTCAATCTTTCTCTCTGCCAACTTCACGTGAGTACACAAAGTCCTACTCTGCTTTGCTTATTTTTCTTTGCACTCTTACTGCCGCACACTGCCTTCAGGCCTATTCTTTTGTAGTTTGTTGCATGCGCTATTCTGCAACCTTCATAGTGATATAATATTCACTGGAGGCTGCAACTTCCTACAAAGCTTTTTACCTGCTTCAACATCTGTCGCTGACACATAACCTGCAAACACGCACGGCTTCTCTCCTCGCTGCACGGCGTCTCTCCTCCCTCTAAGTGATCCACGTGGAGCCACCTATTGGACAGACGGATCACCACCATCATCGTCTCTACCATTATAACACAGTCGATAACCTAACACCTACTATTATCGTCTACAATGAGCGGAATTGGTGGGAAAAATGCCAAAATCACTGCAATAAAACGGCCAGGGGAAAAATGAAAACGTGTGAGTTGTGCAACGAGCATTTCCACACCATGTGCGTTGCTCTACGGTCCATAATGGTGGGAAATGCTGCCACACTCGCCTGTGCCGACTGGCAGGGTCATACGTCGTCGTCACGCCCAAGATCACGCAGACGAGGGCAAAATCAGCGGCAGCGACAGCAGCAACGGCAAGCACATCCGCCAAGGGCACGCCTCTAACAGGTGTGCCCAAGAAGAATAAGTTTGCGCCCTCATCTCTTGCCAGCTCCAGAGCCCAGTCGCCTGCGAGAACACAGGCGACGTCTATCGAGGGGTCCTTCAAGGACATTTTTGCGGCACTGGACGACATCAGGAGCGTCCAAAATGAGGCCCTTCGGGCACAAAACACCGTGTCTGAAAGGGTCTCACGAATCGAGAAGAGACTTGGCCCCCTGGAAAAACGCCTCAAAGCCCTTGACGACTTGCCTGCGCTCAAGACTCGGCTAAGCAATTTCGGCACAATACCAAGAGCTGTCGTCAAGGAGCTCCGCAGAGCAGCGGAACAACAGCATTTCTCCGGCGTCCGAGGAGATCAACAACCTCCGCAGCGAGCTGGCTGAGATCAGGAGGAAGCAGGAGCACTCTGGAAACAACGTGGTGGTGATCACCGGCCTGGCCTATACCCGGGAGACGTCACTGCAACACTTGGCTTTCTCTGTACTGGCTGCACTGGATCCCACGGTCCTGAAGCAACCAACAACAATGCGCAAGGTGACAGCAGATTCCAACCTCTAGCTGTCACTCTCTCTTCCAGTGCGCTGGCCCGCTCCATCATAGTGGCCAAGGCCAGGAAGCGCAAGCTTCACACTAGTGAATTGGATGTTGCACTACTGGAGGAAGCGAGAGCTCTCTGCCTAGATCACCAGGGACTCATCAACATCAATGAGCTGCTTCCTCCAGACATCCACAAGCTGCGAGTCAAGGCCAGGCTGGAGGCAAAGTAGAGAAGGGGATGCCGCTCTTACGTGAGGGACGGGAGAATTTTCATCCGTTCTAGCGAGGACAACGATCGGGCCACCATAATCACTACAGATGCTGATCTAGAAGCTTTTATAGCCCGTACACCGTCAACAGCCAACACGGACACTACACGTTAAAACACTCACACATCATTCCACCAAAGCCACCGTCTAAAACATCAAACTCATCCACATCTACTTTTAAAGCGTCTCTGTCTAGGGGCCTAAGGGTTCAATGCGAATTCCCTTACGGGTCACATCGCCCATCTTCGTGGAGGTTGTGTATCGCCCTCCTCATTCTCCTTTTATCCAGGGATCTAATTTCATTGAGCAACTAACAACACATATGCACAATTACACCACGAAGGTCATCATGGGTGATTTTAATGTAGACAAGCTTTCCTCGTCTGAAGACGCCAACTTCATCAAGGCTTTCATCGACGAGAACTCCCTTACTTCTATGCCATATGGTGCAACCCATCACAGACAGGACTGACACCTGACTCGATCTATGCTTAATCGATGAGCTGGATCGCCTGCTCTCATATTGGAAGACTGACACTCCTTTCATCAACGGAGATGACCTTATCACAGCCACACTCGACGTACAGATTCCACGCCACGTACCTGCTACATACACTTACAGAAACTACAAAGGAATCTGCGCTGAGAAGCTAAGGGACTTCCTTAGCGCATGTGACTGGTCATCTTTCACCACGCCATCACTTGACGAATGCATTATCATCCTTAACGACAACATCACGAAAGCCATAAATCATCTCGCCTTATTAAAGACTGTAAAACCTGGACGTAAGCGTCACCCGTGGTTCACCACGGCTCTTCGTGACCTTTTAACTGAAAGAAATAGACTCTACAGGCGCTTTCGCAGAAGTCGTCTACCTTGGGATCTATACTTTTATAGAATCGCAAGGGACGACGCTCATAGACAGGTCGAGGAGACCAGGCTGAATTACTATTATTCACGCTTGTCTACTCTGACCGACGTTGCAGAGATATGGAGAGAGCTTGAGAATATTGGCATTACTACCTCTAAATCTTCTCCACCTGCTCGGTTCTCTCCAGATGCTCTCAACAAACACTTTAGTTCCATCTCAAATGATCCTCAAGCTCCATCTGTTGAGGAGTATCTGCGTACCCTCGAGAGTCTAGACCTCCCTGAACACTTCATCTTCAGGGCTATTACAAAGTCGGACGTGTTTGCTGCAGTATCACACTTCAATACCCAGGCCAGGGGAAGCGATGGCATACCACAGGTTATAATCTCTAAAGCATTGCCAATACTCGCTCCTTTAGTCTGTCAAATTTTCAACCTGTCCTTGAGCGAGGCATGCTTTCCTTCTGCCTGGAAATCATCGCTCGTAAGAGCATTAAACAAGATCAACACTCCTACAGCTGTAACAGACTACGGTCCGAACTCTCTACTTTGTTTCCTATCCAAGGCGCTGGAGTGGCTGGTGCACAATCAAATCTCCGAATACCTTGAAACAAGACTTTATCTTGACAATTTCCAAACTGGTTTTCGCACTGGCAACAGCACGCAGTCCGGCTTAATTAAGCTGACTGATGATGTCAGGCTTGGGATAGACAGGAAGAAGGTCACTCTTCTACTTCTGTTTGATTTTAGCAAGGCGTTTGATACGGTGTGTCACGTCAGGCTACTCGGAAAGCTATCCTCCTTCGGCTTCTCCAAGCAGCTTATCCGCTGGCTTGCATCTTACCTCTCGGGAAGAGAACAGGCCGTCATTGGCGACAACAATGAGATCTCTACCTTTCTACCACTAAACACCGGTGTCCCACAGGGGTCAGTTTAAGGTCCCTTGCTGTTCTCGTTGTACATCAATGATATTGGTTTTTGCCTAGATTCAGATGTGTCTCATCAAACTTACGCGGATGACCTGCAGATCTACAGCCAATGCCACCTTGAGGAGCTCGACTCCTGTTCCGTCAGGATGAGTGCTAACGCCGAGAGGATAATGTGCTGGGCTGCGCTGAATAGTCTTAAACTGAATGTAACTAAAACTAAGGCTATCGTCCTGGGTTCCCTCTACTGTATAAACGCTCTACCTTCTACTGTTAACACCTATATAAATATAGGGGGAGCCCAGGTCAACTATGAATCATCGGTGCGCAACCTAGGGCTGGTGCTTGACTCCAAACTTACGTGGAAAGAGCACGTTACACAAATTTGTAAATATGCTCACTCTTTAATGTATCGGCTCTATTTTTTTCGGAAAAGCACTAGCCTCAGATTGCGCAAACATTTAGTGCAAGCACTGCTGTTTCCTCTCATCGACTATTGCTCACTTGCTTACTGTGACCTGACCCAGGAACTTGACTTAAAACTGCAGAGGCTTGTCAATACGGGGATCCGTTATATCTACGGTGTAAGGAGGGACGAGCACATCTCGCCTTACAGGCGTGAGCTGCAATGGCTTACCACCGTCGGACGTAGGAAATACTTCATGGCGCTCAAGCATGTGAGGGGTTAGGTGACTCCACTGGACATCCCGACCTTCAAGACGGAGACGCTGAAGAATTAATTTTTATCAGCGCCTCCTACCTCTAGAAATAGCCTTCCATCTCAACTTCGCAACACACTATCCATATCACACTTTAAAATAGCAGCTAAAAACTATTTCTTTCATCTTGAAAATACATAAACATCACTCAAACATACACACATTCACTCTCATCTCATTTTACTTCATCCCATTTCACACTCTTCACAAGCACTAGCACCCTTACACAAAACACCATTACACAAAATTTTCTTACTTTTTATAATATACTATATAATTGTATATGTACAACACAATGTACAGCAATAAAAACAATTAAATCTAAATCTAATTTCTGCTGGTGCTGGTTGGCGTTTCTAGGTACTTCCCCAGCCTCACTTCAACACTGGAGCTGTATTTATGGTATCTGGTAGTACTGCTTGGTGTCTCTGGCTGATGTAATCACCCGGAGTCAACCTTGGAACTATATTTGAGCTATCTGGCAGTGCTGGTTGGCGGTTCTAGCTGCCTCAACCACCTGCGAATAATCCTGGAGCGCTATTTCTACTATCTGGCAGTCCTGGTTGGCGTTGTCATCTGATTGGACCGCCTTAAGACGATCTTGCAACTTAATTGATGCTATCTTGAAGTGTCGGTTGGCGTCCTTGGATAATTCAAGTATTTGAATACAAATCTGGATATGGATTTATACAATCTGACAAGGTAATTTTATAAATATTAGAATAAACTTGAACTGTATATTGAATGGATATTGTATCTTCAAACGCTTTGTCCCCTAAATAAGTTCAGTAAACAGATTTCTTATGAATTGCGGATATATTTTCAGTGTTAATGATGATCTTTTGTTTGTAAATGTGAACTATGTGACTGAAACATGTTATATCACGGTATACATACTTAAAAGCTGCCTTGTTTTAAATTTTTATGTAGATATGAGTGGTCTGAATCTCTTAATAATTATTTATGAGTATGATTTTGTAATACTTTTACAGTTTTTATTCAAAAAACACCCAAAAATTGAACAAATTGTGCCCGAATTTTAAAAAAATGTAGACGATCGGGATACAAAAAAAAAACGTGTGCGTCACGGGACACCCGACAGAAGTGATAACTTCATATGATATTTATAGAAACTATCAAATATAGAACTTGTTTAACGCATGATGGCAATAATAATTTTATAGTTATATTTTTTGTTAATCTAATAATTTATAAATGGATCAGGAATAAGTAAAACGTAATTTAATTTCCTTTTAAATGTAAAATATATATTTTATGTACAATATTTATCATTATTTAACAGTTTATGTTGACTGGCTGGTATTTAACACAACAATATGATTATCAATATACACGTAAATATCACACTCGGTAATTGAAAAATCAAAATAACTATCTGTTTACTAACACAATTTAATAACACAATGTTCACTTCAAAAGTTTTACTAATGTAGAGATTATGTTTACTGTGCACGCGCGCTAAGAGAAAAGTGTCGAGGAAAGAAAGGGAGAGATAGAGAGCGTCTGTAGTGGAGCATATCGACTGGAAGATCACCGTATCTCAGCCGCGGCTTCGAGAACGCCGTATCCCGGCGGTGGCTTCGGGATCGCCGTATCTCAGCCAAGGCTTCGGAAACGCCGTATCTGAGCCGCAGCTTCGGATATGCCGTATCTCGGACGCGATTTTTTTTTCCTCAAATTTTGTAGTGGCAGCACTGCGCAAATTTTGAATATGACGTGAAAATTTTTTAAATTTGCGTCAAAAATTCTGAAAAAAAATCAGAATTACTTATTTGATTTATTATTTGACATTAACTACACTGTAAGTATAGATAATGTACAAATTCGAGTAGAAAAACTTTTCATTTTACACCGATAATATCGCGATTTTGTAAACTGATTGGAATGGCCTGTCGTTGAATAGGCGTGAGATCTTTATAACCAACTTTGTCAATAATATCCAAGATTTCTTTAGGAAAACCTGATTCCTTCCATGACCGGATCGGATCAGAGGAAACCCCAATTTCAAAGTATATAGGGTTGCGCCGTATACAAATCGTACTTTGTACTTTTTCTTGCCAAAGCGGCGCTATCGCGCTCCTAGATAATTTAAATTTAATATTTTAATAATTCAACAGAAAAAAATTAAAACTCTTCGTTGTACTCGTATTTTTTAGTTCTTTCCACCTCGCTAAACATTTTAAGTAAATATTATTCTTCCATAAATTTTACGTGTTTCGTAAAATGAAACAAAAACCTCTGCTGTTTTTCTACTCGAATTTCTACATTATCTATACTTACAGTGTAGTTAATGTCAAATAATAAATCAAATAAGTAATTCTGATTTTTTTCAGAATTTTTGACGCAAATTTTAAAAATTTTTACGTCATATTTAAAATTTGCGCAGTGCTGCCACTACAAAATTTGAGGAAAAAAAATCGCGTCCGAGATACGGCGATCCCGAAGCCACCGCAGGGATACGGCGTTCTCGAAGCCGCGGATGAGATACGGTGATCTTCCAGTCAGCCGTCGATATACAGTATGCGAAAGAGAGAGGGCATGTAGACGCGAGCGAGTGAGAGAGAGCGAGAGAGAGAGAACACGTGCCAGTAGAGAAAGAAGAAAGCGCGCGCAAAGTGGGGATGTCTCCGTTGAGCCGCCGTATGCGTGCGAGAGAGGAAGCAAGAGACCGCAGGGTGGGGATGTCTCCGCTGAGTCGCCGTATGCGTGCGAGAGAGAAGGCAAGAGACGGCAGGGTGGGGATAGCCAGACATAACGGCGCCGTAACGCATTCCAACCAATTCACTCCGTCCCATAAGAAGTTATCACTTTAAAAAATTAGTTTTT
This sequence comes from Trichomalopsis sarcophagae, assembly GCA_024372645.1. Classification (NCBI taxonomy): domain Eukaryota; kingdom Metazoa; phylum Arthropoda; class Insecta; order Hymenoptera; family Pteromalidae; genus Trichomalopsis; species Trichomalopsis sarcophagae. Next base: position 27,319 of record QLSS01000202.1, on the reverse strand, counting down.
AGGTTTGTGCGAGGGGTTACTCCTCCCAAAACTTCATCGATCGGTCGAAAATTGCGTGAGATATCGCATGTCACACATTTTCCGATGATAAAACTGTAAGGCACTTCCGTGTCCCGGTCGTACCTAAAAACTAATATTATCAAACTTTGATGAATTAAGTATAAAGCAACATGTAAATTAAAACAAACAAGAAAAATTATTCTTATATAAATATATAATTAATCAATTTTTAGATAAATCATTATTATTATTTAAACATTCTGCTGATTCTAAGGAATTGTTTATTTATCAATTGAAAATCCTCTTGTTCATTAATAGTATTTCAAACATTGATAAAAAGGCTCTTTTATACTTTTTACTTTCGCAATCTAAAATTTTAACATTATCAAAATTATAACTGTGTGAAGGATCATTATTTATGTGTGTCGGAATCAGTAGTACTTTAGCATTAGGAGTTTTTTCGTGCTCATCAATCCTTGCTATTAAATTTCTTTTAGTTTGACCAATGTAAGTAGCAGATCAATTATTGCCTTGAAATTCATATATAACATTAGTTTGGTTCCGTTTGTCCAAAGTATATTTACCTAGTTTTACAATATTATTTATTTTTTGTATCATTAACGGAACAGTATGAATATCATACTTTTTAAACGTCGATTAACAAGCATAGACAATTTTTTCGTGGAATGGTAAAAAACCTATATATATATTAGTATCGTACTTTGTGCATAAGTTTGTGTATTATTCATGGGAAAATAAAATTTTCTCATGCGATAAAGTATACAAGATTCAATAAAGTGTAACGGATAATTATTGATTATCAAGTTATGATCATGTCAATGAAGAACTATGTTACGTTTAAGTTGATAAGTATGGTTAGGGAAATAATTTAAAACTCTACCTGAATTTGTAGGTTTATTAAACCAATTTGTGATGATACAGTTATTATGAATGGACAGAGCAACATCAAGAAATGAAATACTGTTATTAACCTCTACCTCGTGTGCAAATTATTGGTGAGCCTTTAAGATTACCAAAAATTTGTTTGTAAATAGTATTATTAAATTAAAAATGTGTTCAAACAAAAATTTAATAGTATCCACAATTACTGAAAACGGAATCTTAGACATACCATGAATAGCATGAAATCGTCTATCTAAGGTTTCTAAAACAAAATTCACAGGGATATTAGTAAATAATGACGTTACGTCAAACAAGACCAACATATACCTCTGTTACTATGGGTGACACCTAGATCGCGTCTGTAAAAAAGCCACGACTAGGATAGCGCAACTTAGGAGACTCATGGCCAACGTTTGCGGGTCTAAGCCTAAAGTCAGGCGAATACTACTGGCGACCACTAACTCTATCCTGTTATGTAGAGCAAAGGTGTAGACCGACGCTATGAGTATTAATAAGTATCGAAAAAAGATAACGGCAGCACAGCGAAGGAGGGCCCTTATAATAGTGTGCTCATACCGGACGGTCGCGGCCGAAGCATCGATGGTAATCGCAGGGGTAATCCCCATGGATCTCCTTGTGTATTTATTATAATTTTTTGTGCGTTGATATTTATAGATTGTTATGATTTTTTTGACAATAAAGATCTTAGAAGGTTGGATATCACACCAACGAAATGTTATCATAGAATTTTCTATGAATTAACCCATTAATGTCCATGGCCAACCCGTGAGCCAGGACATTAGCCCTATTTATGCAAAGATCACATGTAAATACGTGTGAAGGCGGCCGCAATAGACGCGGCATGCGAGCGAGCGCCCGCACGCAACATCCGCAGGGCGAGTCCGCATGAGCACAGAGCGCGGCAGGCGGCGAAGGACTCACGTGGTGCGCCGAGAACGCACCTATACGTAAGGCGGATCGAGCGGCGCAACGGGCAGTTCTACTCGAGCTCCACAGCGGGTAGTATCGTGCACACACGTTACTACAAGGAACAGTGAGAGATAGACATACGCTGATGAAATAGTCTTATGAGCCCACGTGACGATTTGCTAGACAAACCGAAACCCGAAACTCTTGTAATGGAATCCCCGATTCCATTACGCGACTACGACGCCAATTTAAGTACGTCACACAAACTTTACACGAAACGAGAAAAACACATACGCGAGACACTCGCGAGCATCGTCATCGCAGCAGCCGCAAGAAGCAGCATTTCCCACCACAACGTATTCATACAAAAATAGAATTAGAGGCGTAGCGACAAAACGCGCTCTAAGACGAAGATCACCCGAAAGAATGGCTAACGCCAAGAAAAAATGACGGCGACGAAACAAAAAGATGTCACCAAACTAGTCGCGATATTCCTCCCGAAAAGCGACGGAAATCAAAATAGCTATGCGAAGAACAAGCATCAGCCGAGCACGCTCTCCCACAAACGAATCGAGAAAAGATACACACAACAGTACGCAGGCGACGAAAAGCAGCAGGAGAGATGTCACAAGACGCTTTTCCTAAAAACTGAAAGTAATAAAATTTTTACGAGATCACGCGAAGTCGAGAGGAAAGTCGTAAGAATATTAGGCACTCCTAATATGGAAGATCAGCGCTACAGATTCTCCAGTATATAAAGACCGGGAGCAAAAGGGTGCTCGTAGTCAGTTTTCCTGAAGTCGCTTAACAAGCCGAATCGCTGCCAGTCGCCAGACCAATAAATTCGAAACAGTTAAAATCGAATCGCTACTAGTTTGTTCAAGTGTATAAGTGCAGTGATTACTAAAACATACCATCATCTTCCGTTACTAAGAGAAGAAATAACACATCAAGGCGCCCATCGGTCTGCACCTGCTTGAGGGAGGAACGAGCCGAAGAAATCTGAGACGCACACCAGCCTGACCGCACTGAACCACCGACGCCAGGCTCTAGGAGGTAACGAAATAGCGTATATATTCTAGTAAATTGTCAACCGCGTTAGTTTAAACATTTCTATTTGTAAAGGCGAAGTATTTTTAACGAGACGCATAATTAATTTCTGTTTCAGCTGGGATTTAACAACTGATTCCAAATTGCTATTCTTTAATTATGAAATATATTTTGTTATCGTTGAGAATATAAAAACAGACTCTTTTTTACTCCTTTCCCCTATCTTGATCCTGGAACCGACTAACTAACCAGTCTCTTGGGGAACACCATCTCACCTTCCAAATTACTATCTACCAGAGTGGTTTGAAACCAATCTAGGAGTTCCACAGGGTTCTGTCTTGCGACCCCTGCTGTTTAGCCTCTATGTCAACGACCTGTAAAATATACTCGACGGCAACACAATTAATTAATTTCCTGGACGGCGTGGCTCGACTGGCAGAAGCGGCGCGGCTGGTTTTTGCGACTTAACTTCGGCAAAACCAAGTCTATATTTTTCGGGTCCATGAAGAACGTTAATGATATTAAATAATGGCTGCACCACTGAGACTCTCCACAGAAGGCTAGTTGAGACACTTATACAACCGCACATCGACTACTGTGCTGTGACTATCCTGGACGCGTCTAACGAACAACGAATACGGATACAGAGACTGAGCAATTCGTGTGTGACTATTATCTTCGGGGTTAGGAGGGATGAATACATCAGTCCTTACAGGAGGCGTCTAGAATAGCTTTGCACCGATTCCAGAAGGCTCTACTTTGAGGCCATTCTATTATACAGAATAACCGGATCGGTGAGCCTTCGTATCTGGCCTCATTGTTCAATAAACACAAGCCGAGACCCTCAAGTAGAGGAGTTCCCACGGAACTGACATCCCTACCGTGAGTACTGAAACCGGGGTTAGGGCCTTCCAGGTCCAGGGTGCTCGGCCACTGAATCGTGACGACTTTGAGCCCTCTGGCGCTGCATTTTTCATATTAATCTAGTTTTAATCTAGTTAGACTTTGCCCGAGGCCGTACAAAAGTTTTCCAGTATTACGTATTGTTAGATTTCAAACGTGCAATACAGATAGGTCATTGACCAAACGTTAAGTGTGCAATACCCCGCACACGATTCGCGGCTCAAATTAAGCAATATAGCAAGATTCTAAAGTCACTCGACTATCTTTACAGAAACATATGAATGCTCCGCTACCCCGCTCTGGCACATACACAACACCGCAGAGTAGCCAACAGCGGTGGAAGAGTAGCAAAACAAGTATTACGCAAGAGGAATAAGCGCGGCAGCGGCGTAGCTCGCAAAAGTGTGCAAAATTTCGGCGGCTTGATTCGCGCTCTCTTCGAAGCATATAAAAGGCCCTGCGAGGTCTAGTACAAGGACTAGCTCTACCGCAAATTACGCGGACTAGTCTCTACCCAATTGCACTTAAGCATTGAGTAGAAATATTTTAGTTATTTTAGTATATACTCCCACTACCTGGTATCCCGGACCTGACCTAAAATAAAATATTAGTTTTTAATCAATTTTCTCTCTTTCTCTTGACCTGTTGTCGGAACTACGACCCAGGTCAGCAAATACTCATAGCTCTTTAGTAATAAAACAATTCAAGTATTTTGTACAGGACCATAAAAGAGCCGTGACCGTTTTAAGTGTACAACGTAATATTAGAAAAGTTTAATGTGATAATTAAATATGACGAAATGTGATTTTATGTGATTTTATGTAACAATAATTTTTATATATTTGTTAGACTGTATGCGACACAGTCTTTGTGATATTTATTGTATTTATTTTTGCTTTAGCAAATAAAGACCTATCTATCTATTTATCTATCTATCTATCTCTCTCTATACACTCTCTTCGGGCGCAGGGATAAGTACACATATAGCTATACTGTTTTCAGACCTCCTCCCTCTCCGAGCAATACCTATAGATTTAGTCTATTATGCATACTATACCGCATTACTTTGCTTACGCTATCTTTCACTGTCTTTCTCATTCTCTCTATACTTCTACAGACAGTGACACTGTGTATTTGTTATTCAGTGTCATACGAATTGTTAAATGCATAATTGTGAAAATAGTTGAGTCAGGTCTATCAGTACTTCGAGGAGGGTAGCTTACTGATCGGCACAGCTGATTCGGGCACACGCCAATTTTGGTTATCGATACAGAAGGACTGCCATACGAGATCGTGTTTGTACGGAATAAATTGTATATAATTACAACCAATATTAACGTAGTAGATGGGCTTGCGAACGGTGTAGTTGGAAAATTAGTTTACATTGAAACTAACGATCAAAATGAAATTACACGTGTATGGTTGCACTTTCAAGATTCACCAAAAATTGGACAAAAAATGAGACTAAAAATGCTGCTCACATAACTAAATATAATATTCATCCTCAAGCGGTGCCAATAAACCGAAGAACTGCAACTGTTCACTTGAATAATAATAAAACCATTATTGCAAAAAGAAATCATTTCAAGTGAGTATCAGCATGCAACTTTGAAGAAATACTTCTTTATTTGTATAATCCTTTTCAAAAATTATATTTATTTGAATAATAAATAAGTTGAGTTTTAAATACTTTCTACTTAAATCAAGTTGTTATCACTTCTGCTGGGCGTCCCGAGACGCACACATTTTTTTTATGTTATACAGTCTATTGTCCTTATTTTAATTTTGCCTAATGCATGCGACGTTGCATGTCGCAGTCGCGTGAAACATACGTTGTTGTTTCGCGCGAAGACCTTCTCGACGAGCCAAAGTTTGAGAAGGAGCCGTTCTGCGACAAAGCACGCCGCAGCCGCGCGAAGCGCGACTTGTTGTTGTTAGCGCGGCGAGAGAGAGTAGACGATCGGTTCCGGCGAGGCCCGTGTGTTCTCGGACGCGAGTTGCGTCCCGAGAATACTTGGAATTCGCTGGCCGATGTGCGCGAAAGTGAGCCGCTGATTCGCGCGTGGTGATTGGCTGCTCGTCTCGCGCTTCGCGCAACCAATTAGGTCGCATTATCAGACAGGCCCGGCGGCCGACGGCGGTTACGTCTCGAGCATCGTCGACAAAAGTTAAGTAAGAGAAAAAGAGAGAAACCATGGCCACGGCGGGACCACGAAACCGAGGACGAGCCATCCCCGGAGACCACAATCCAGCGGTGCCACTCGAGGAAGGACGCCAGGGCGAGGGCCAGGCCAACATCCTCATCCACCCCGAAGCAGAGGAAGAGAGAGATAGATAGATAGATAGATAGGTCTTTATTTGCTAAAGCAAAAAGAAAAAATAATATAATAAAGATCATAGAGACTGTGTCGAATACAGTCTAACAAATATATAAAAGATATTGTCATATAAAATCACATGAGATCACATTTTGTCATATATAATTATCACATTAAACTCCTCCAGCACTACGTTGTACACTTAAGATTTGGTCAAAGACCTATCTGTATCACACGTTTGAAGTCAAAAAAGAAAAATTACGTAGTACTGGAAGAATATTTACGGCCACGGGCCGAGTCTGACTAGATTAAAACTAGATTAATGAAAAAATAAAAAATACAGCGCCAGAGGGCTCAGAGTTGTCACGATTCAGTGGCCAGCAGGTGCCCCCGTAATGCCCCTTTGAAGGAGGCGAGTGATGGCAGGTTTCCCAGCAGAAGGGAGAGAGTTCCAGAACCGAGCACTCTGGACCTAGATTGCCCTAGCCCCGGTTTCAGTACTCACGGTAGGGATGCTCAGCTCCAGGGGAACTCCCCTACCGGAGGGTCTGGGCTTGTGTTTATTGAACAACGAGGCCAGATACGAAGGCTCACCGATCCGGGTTATTCTGTATAATAGAATGGCCTCAAAGTAGAATCTTCTGGAATCAGTGCAAAGCCATTCCAGACGCCTCCGGTAGGGACTGATGTGTTCATCCCTCCTGACCCCGAAGATGAATCTCACACACGAATTGCTCAGTCTCTGTATCCGTATTCGTTGTTCGTTAGACACGTCCAGGATAGTCACAGCACAGTAGTCGATGTGTGGTTGTATAAGTGTCTCAACTAGCCTTCTGGGAGAGTCTCAGTGGTGCAGCCTCTGATAAACCGCAGGCTATATAGGGCTTTATTTACTTTTTTCGTGATAGCATCCACCTGCGGTCTCCAAGTCAGTTTGCTATCCAGTACAACACCGAGACTCACGACCGTCTCACTGAATGGGACGATCACTCCGTCCGGCAGCGGAACCCCAGGCAAGTTCCATGATTTAATATCATTAACGTTCTTCATGGACCCGAAAAATATAGACTTGGTTTTGCCGGAGTTAAGCCGCAGACCGGAGCTCTCCGCCCAGCCAGAAACCAGCCGCGCCGCTTCTGCCAGTCGAGCCACGCCGTCCAAGAAGTTATCTTTGTTGGTGTGTAGATAGATCTGGAGGTCATCCGCGTAAAAAAGATGTTTAATTGTGTTGCCGTCGAGTATGTTTTGCAGGTCGTTGACATAGAGGGTGAACAGCAAGGGTCCCAGGACAGAACCCTGTGGAACTCCCAGATTCGTTTCTAGCCATTCTGAAGCTCCGCTTTTATTCGAAATTACCATCTGGGATCGTCCCTGTAAATATGATTTAATCCACAGGAGAGCCGCCCTAGAGAACCCCAGCTGCCTCAGCTTAGATAGTAATTTGGAAGGTGAGATGGTGTCAAAGGCCTTGCTGAAGTCAAACAGCAGCATAAGCGTCACCTTCTTTTTGTCAATTGCCATGCGTACGTCGTCAGTCAATTTTATTAACGCTGTTTGTGTGCTGTGGTGTTTTCGGAAACCGGCCTGGAAGGGGTCGATTATATTATTTTTATTAAGATACTCCGTGATCTGGGTGTGCGCGATCTTCTCGAGTACTTTGGAGAGGAAGCACAGCAATGCAATCGGACGAAAGTCCTTAACATTGGAAGGAGCACTGGTCTTTCTTAGCGCGATCAACTGAGCCTGCTTCCAGATACTCGGAAAGACCCCTGAGCGAAGGAGCAGTTAAAAAGATTAAGAATAAATTCGCCAATGATTGGGAGGGCCTTGACGACCACCCAGCATGGAATACCATCGACACCCCTCGCTTGCGAGGAAAAATGTGATATAGCAAGGACGATGTCACCAATACCAACAGGGCTAAAAGTAAAGCCCTCCTCGCCTGCAAACGCAATAGTGTCCGTCGCATTGTCTATATTTTCGAGAGGTGATACCGATACTCCCGCGAAGTGCTCGTTCAGCTCCCCTGGCGTAAAACCAAAAAACTCCTCCTCCTTACGCCCAGGCAGGAGGCCGAGATGACGCATTATCTTCCAAATATTTCTATTTTCATCAAGGGCGTCTGATAGTTGTTGGCGAAGGAAGGACTCACGCTCTTGAGCAGAACGCATGTCGACCTCGTTTATGAGTCGAAGGGCCTCATCGAAAACCTCCGCTCTCCCCGTGCGCTCATAGCGCCTGAGTATAACATTGCGTTTATCAATGAGGAGCCTCGGCCCAGACCAAGGAGCATATTTCTTACGTGGGCAAACCGTTTTCAAGGGCGCCGATTCCTCGATTGCAAATTTTATATTATTATTAAGAACACATAAAGCGCCCTCCAGATCGGTTTCGGTGGAATTCATGGCTGTCCAGTCACAACAAGACAGGAGGCCGACAAGGCTAGTTGTGTCTATGCACTTGTAATCCCGGTACGAGAAAGTGTCACTCGTAGGAGTGGGGCAGTAGATGTCTATCGAGACATGTATGACACAATGCTTGCCGAAACTAGGCAGCCACTCATTCTTAGAATCCAAGATCGTATCGTTTTCGTCGGTCATAATAAGGTCAATCCATGTGTCAGACGATGAGGTATGATGTGTGGGACCATGCCGGATGATCTGAAGAGATAACTCTTCGGACAGACGCTTGATAGTAGTAGCGTCGTCTGAGTCAGACAGCAAATCCGAGTTCAGATCACCCATTATGATCTTATGACTATGTTCGCCGCATAAGTCCCGCAATACATCAAAAACAGTAGACCCACAGTATCCGATGAGGCAAGCTTTTTGATTTTAAATCCATTGCGCACAAATAGGGCGACACCACCTCCGTTTACATTTCGATCCTGCCTAATGATGGAAAATCCCCCGACGCTAACTAGGCTATCGTCCACAATCGGACCCAGCCATGTCTCCGCAAAACCAAAGATGTCGATCGAGGGGCGCTCAGCCAAAAAATTTCGGACGATCTCAATGCGAGCCCTGAGCGAGTTCACATTGAGAAAGCCCGCCCTCAAGCCACTCCCAACACCCGGCGCACTGTCAGGGGGCCTCGCGAGTCATATGGAGGGCACGGATGAAGATGACGATGATGACGACTGTATTGAAGTTGATGCACATGATACAGTCGTCAATGATGGCATCGATGCTTGCAAAGTTGCAACCGATTTGCTTGTCAGGTCCGACTAAGGTCTGTTACTTGAAGTAGCGTCAGAGTTTTCGTCCTTTTCAGTGCAGTCATGTGTGTACTCGGTCGTCGAGGTCGTTTCGAGCCGGCCTGACACGCCGTGAGAATAGCCTGCAAATCGGCAGCAGATGCAAACACGTGCGCGCGCTCGCCCCCCCCCCCCTACGCCTAGCCAAGAACCTGCCACCCGCATGCCAGACATATTTGAAGCCCAGTCCCTGTGCAATGGGCCTCAAACTTTTAAACAGGGTAAATTTCTCTTGGGACAACATTTCATTTAAATATACTTTATGTCCGGTCAAGCAGGCAGCAGTCTCCGGGTCTAGAGCCCCGGGCATGATGTTGTTTGTGGTCAGGTAGTTGCAAGCTAGCGTACTTTTTGCTCTCATGATTTCTCTGACCAGGCCCGGGCTCGCGAGTCTGACGACGATCGATGGCAGCACACCTCGACGCGTCGCTGTATTTGCCCCGATCGTGTCATTGCTCTGAGCCCTGTTCTGTCTATGATGGCGCTGGCGCAGCACTGTAGTGTTGGCGACGTCGCTCATTTGTAGGGCGGGAAGGACGGTGCTGAGCAGTGCAAAGGCAGCTGCGCCCGAGATTTTCTCGTTTATGTTGTCGGTGTTCAGAATAGGCCGTGAATTATGACCTCGCACTCCTCAGCAACGCCTCCCCCCGCTCCTGCGTCCCCGCCAGTAGTTGCCATCCGAGGAGAGAAGCATTTGCGGTTTCCTACTACCTCAGTGGCATCACGCTTATTAATACTAGGACTCGAGGCAAGTAACGGACCGCAGTCCGAAACCGGCAACGAGTCCGTGTCAAGGTCCTGGCTAGCACGATGGAGCCTTTTAAGTAGTTGCTTTGTTTGTTGCAACTCGTCCCTAAGAATAACGTTTTCGTCCAGGAGCAGCTTGTTAGCGTCAAGCAGTCTATTAGACGCACTGATGTTATCAGCTAGTTGGGTCTCGAGAGCAGAGATACGGGTATTCAATTCCTCCGTACCGACTACAGCGCCCCCTTCTGCTAGTGCAGAGGAGGCGCCATGTGGCACCGAACCCCTGCTCACGAGAGCCCTTAGGCCATCAAGCTGATCCTGGAGCATGTCAAATCGCTGAAAGAAAAGCTCCATCGTACTCACAGGAATTAAAATATTTGAGACACCTAGCAGGCTGGTGTCTCCCAGTGGCGCATCTTTCGCTCTGTTCTTCTTCAGGATTGCTGGGTCCAGTGAAGATGAATCTTCAATCGACGCTGATGTGAGCGGAGCGGGCGCCTGCGAGTTGGTGACCCGCCCGACAGACGCGTTTGGGCACTGCTGTCTGTCCTTCCGCTGCTCCGGTGAGGCAGGCGCCTGGGAGTCTGTGACCCGCTCGGCAGAGGTATTGCAGCTCGGTAGGCTACTCTCGTGATGTTGCTGCTTCGTGCTCGAGCGGAGAGGGGAGGCGATCGTCATGGTGCTGTCTCCGCGATCGCCTGACCGTGTTTTTGCACACGGCGTCGACGCCGCGTGCTGCGTCTGCTGGTGGGGCGAGACGCGTAGCGTCGCCGACTTAGCTCGAAGCATTGTCCCGGCGTGAACGCTCACCTGATGTTTTCCAGGAGGTGGGGATGGCTTCCTCTGCGTTGTTTTGACGCTCTGCTTGGCTGACTTGGTTGCAGGCGTCGCCACGGCAGGAGAGGATGTCTCTGGCGGGAGTGTCGCAGGCGGTGGTGTCACTGGCGTCCCTGCTTTCCGACACTTTTTGCACACTGCGTTCATCTTTCTGCTTGAACAGCGAGTGTGGCATGGTAGACGGCAGGTCGGGCACGTACTCGTTGGTGGTGTAGAGTCGTCATTACAGACGGAGCAAACCGCTGGTGACATTGCGATATCCAGTCAGTCTTGACGTAACCACGAAGGAGTAGGGATGCCAACGGCCAAGATGAAAAGTCCGCCAGAAACTCGCCAAATCACTCCTCTGCGCTCCTAACCTCTCCGGGACACTACAGGTTTTGAACGGTCTCCCTGGCTCTTTTTAAGGAGCCATGCAGTAATGCTCCGGCGCGTGGAGCCTGCGGGAGGCCAGGTTTTCTGAAAATATCCAGACTCACACGGAGTCAGTCAGAAAACAGCCGAAAATCGGGCTCGAAGACGGAGCGATACGACACGCGTGTGAGACTCACCTGAAGCAGAAGAGAGAGAGAGAGAGAGAGAGAGAGAGAGAGAGAGAGAGAGAGAGAGAG
>QLSS01000201.1:214838-229565 GCA_024372645.1 Trichomalopsis sarcophagae | reverse complement strand
CTCAAAACAAATGCATAGCCCTCATTTGTTGGGCTCAAAAGATGATTTTTGGTTGGTTTAAAAGGAAAAAAATTCATCCCTTCTCTAGAAAATTTTCCTCCTCTTAGTCTCATAATCTTCTAGGATTGGATGATGGAAAAATGTGTACCCCTTATTGGAAGAAAATTCATCCCTTCCCGAGAAAATCTTTCTCCTCTCTCCTCAGCAGCGAGATCTTCCACCTCTTCTTATGATGATTTCAGCTTTAAAAGAGAGAAATTTCTCTTAGACGAGCACAGTTCATCTGACGCAGTCGGCAAAAAAAAAATTCAGTCTCAATTTTGTGCAAGATTACTAGTGACACTCTAGTGAAAAAAACAGTAAAAATGGCTTCGATTGATCTTATCGAACGTCTTGTACAAGTGCTTCGCGATACTGTACAAAATGTGGATCAAATGAGCGTCAATGATATTCATTATTGGTTAGATATGTGTAATTCTACTATTAATGAATTAAACGAAAATATTTCTAAATCCAATCTCACGAGAGGAGAAAAACAGAAATGTCAAACTTGTTTGACGCATCTTTCGTGTGTGCAAGTAGAATTTGAACATCGTCTTCATCGAGGAGGTAGTCTGCATGCTGAAGAAGCAGAAGCTAGAGTTGAGTGGCGTGATGTGCAATCAGCCTTCCAAAATCGAATCAGGACAGGTGTGGTTGTTAACATAAAGCATGTGGATATATTGAGTTTTTTTAATGATGCACTGAAGCTCTTCAAAGATAAGACACAAGCATGTTTAGAAGAATATAATGTGGTGAAAATCAATTCGGATTTTATTTCAGAATTTACAATGCAAAAAAATGGTGAAGAAACGACAGATATTAAATATTTTACGAGTGAGAGTGCTACAGTATACATGTCAACAGATTTAGAGAAATGGTTTACAGACAATATTAAAGAGCCCATTCTTTCGCAATTAGAAGAATTTCAAGAAAAGGATTCAGGCTGGACACTGAAGAGTATTATAAGTTTATGTATAAATATGAAAAAATATTCTCCAATTAAGGGAAGTTCTTATATTCCTCTTCCAAAGTTAATTGAAAATAAAAAAGCATGTGTTAACGTTCATAATAACGACGATCAGTGTTTCAAGTATGCTGTTCTTTCATCATTATATCCAAGTAACAAAAATGCTAGTAGAGTTAATCAGTATCGATTGCATGAAAATGAATTAAATTTTGCTGGTATAGAATTCCCAGTAAAACTTAAAAGTATTCCGAAATTTGAAAAACTGAATAATATTTCAGTAAATGTATACATGCTTAGAAAGTATGGCCACAAATTCGAAGTAACACCTTGTCATATTACGACAGAGAAGAAGGAAAAACATGCAAACCTTCTCATCATTCAAGATTTTTATATAGATGAGCATGAAGAAAATAATCGTGCTGATGAAGGTGACATGCCTAAATTTCATTACGTTTGGATAAAAAGTATGTCTCGACTTTTGAGTTCTCAAGTGTCTAAAACTCATTTAAAATCTTACCATTGTGAAAGGTGTTTACAAATATTTTATACCGAGGAAAGATTGAAAATTCATGAAAGCGATTGTAAAAATTTAAATAATTGTCGAATAAATTTACCTGATTGTAAGAATAATATTCTCAAATTCGAAGATTATAGTAAGAGTGAAAAGGTTCCTTTTGTTATTTATGCGGATTTTGAATGTTTATTGAAACCTACTGAGAATGAGAATGCTTTCCAACTTCACGAAGCATACAGCATAGGATACTTCATAAAATGCAGTTTTGATGATAGCTTATCTGGCTATAGATCATACAGAAGAAAAAATGAAGAAGAAGAGACAGCTGCAGCATGGTTTGTTCAAGAATTGGTGAGTTGGTGAATGAAGTCAATTGGTGAAAAAATTGACGTACTCTACAAGAATCCAAAACCAATGAGACTTACAGATTTAGAGGAAATATCTTTTCGGAGATCATCAACTTGTCATATATGTCGGAAACTATTCACTAGTGAAAACTTGCTGTACGAGACCATTGTCATCTCACAGGGCGGTAAGATTTCCTTCTCGATTATATTCGAAATAAAGTAAACGAAATTTTGTAATTCTAAGATAGATTTTCTTCTTCTTCAGTTTCAGAGGTGCAGCTCACAATTCTTGTAATTTGAATTATAAGGATTCAAGATTCATTCCTGTGGTTTTTCATAACCTCAATTACGACACTCATTTTATTTTAAAGGAGATTGCTACTTCTACGTTGATGAGAGGACGAGTAAATTTAATACCTCACAATAAGGAGAAATATATTTCTTTTACAAAATATGTGGAAGGCTGCAACATTAGTTTTAGATTCATAGATTCTTGGCGTTTTCTACCTTCATCATTGGAAAAGCTTGCATCATATCTGAAAAATGTAACAATAGCAGTAAAGGAATTTCGACCAGATGGACTTACAGATGAAAAGATAGATCTCCTTCGACGAAAAGGTGTATTTCCATATGATTTTGTAAATGGATTAGATAAGTTGACGACTACAAAATTGCCAGAAAAGAATGATTTTTATAATAAGCTAACAGATTCTCAAATTGCTGAAGAAGACTATAAGCATGCTGTCCAAGTTTGGAATAAGTTCAATATTAGTAGGTTGGGAGAATATTCAGATCTTTATCTGAAAACTGATGTTTTACTATTGGCCGATGTTTTGGAGAGTTTTCGAGAAACATCTCTTAAAGCCTATGATTTATGTCCCGCTCACTTTTATACGACTCCTGGACTAACTTTTTCAGCAGCTTTAAAAATGACAAAGGTAGAATTGGAGCTTCTTACAGATATTGACATGCTAATGTTTATCGAATCGGGCATTCGAGGTGGAATAAGTCAGTGTTGTAATCGATATGCCAAGGCAAATAATCCATATATGGGTTCTTCATACGATAAGGATCAGAAAACAAAGACTCTCTTATATTTTGATATCAACAATCTTTATGGATGGGCAATGGTACAGCCTTTACCAGTTGGAAAATTTGAATGGATTGATTATGAGAAAAATCCAAGTTTTTTCAATACACCACCAGATTCTGATATAGGCTATTTTGCTGAAGTTGACTTGGAGTATCCTGAAGAAATACATGATGATCATAGGGATTTACCTTTTTGCGCAGAACATCTTGCACCACCTGGTTCAAAGCAGAAGAAACTTCTCACGACTTTGAATGACAAGAAAAGGTATGTCATTCATTATCGAGCACTTAAGCAGGTCTTAGATAATGGACTTCGATTAAAAAAGGTGCATAGGATTTTGAGTTTTGAGCAGAGGGCGTGGCTCAAACCATATGTTGAATTTAACACAGAAAAGCGAAAGCAAGCAAAGAATGAGTTTGAAAAACTCTTCTACAAATTGTTAATTAATGCAGTCTATGGAAAGTGTATTGAACGAGAGCGGAAACGTGTAGATGTGCGATTAGTAAATAAATTTACAGGCAGATACGGAGCAGAAGCACGCATAGCTCTACCAAATTTTCACAGTTGTGCAATCTTCGATGAAAATTTGGTTGCCATACAGCTGAAGAGGACAAGTATTACAATCAAAAAACCAATATACGTTGGTCTCTCAATTCTAGATTTGTCAAAAACATTAGTATATGATTTTCATTATTCATATATGAAAAAGCGAGTTGGAGAAAAATGCAAACTCCTGTATACGGATACTGATAGTTTAATATATGAAGTTGAGGATATAGATATGTATCAAATAATGAAAGAAGATGTACATAAATTTGATACTTCTGATTATGATGAAAATAATCAGTTTGGAATTCCACGTGTTAATAAAAAAGTTCCTGGATTGATGAAAGACGAATGCTGTGGTAAGATTATGACAGAATTCATTGGTTTAAGAAGCAAAATGTACAGTATTTTGATTAATGGAGCCGCGACAGTGAAAAAAGCTAAAGGTATAAAATCTAGTGTTGTAAAAAAATCAATCACGTTTGAAGATTATCGAAAATGCCTTCAGGATCTTGTTATTATAAAACGTGAGCAGTGTAATATTCGTTCAAAATTACACATTGTGCATACTGAAAAACAGGAAAAAATTGCTCTAAGTCCACACGATGATAAAAGATTCTTATTGCCTCATAGTACTGACACTTTGCCTTGGGGACATTACAGAATTATGGAAGAACAGATGGCGCAAGCTGCTATGCAAGTAGAGGGAGATGCGGTGGAGGGGATTGTGGTGGAGGAGAGGGGCAACAATGGCGAAGGACGAAAAAGAGAGGGAGAAAGTGAGTGGGGGCATGAAGCAACCAATGAGAATGCTTCGCGGGTAGGGATGACACTTTATGCTGATGGAGGGGAACCAATCAAGATTGAATATGATGTTTTAGAGGAGTTTATGCACGAGTGGGATCCATCATTGGATAGGTTAGGAACTGAACAAGGAGTGAGAAATGATATATTACTAGAGGCTATGGAAGGGGCAGAAATTGTGGTGGGAAACGGGCTATATGAATGGATGAAACACGATGAAGAGCACATTCGAGAAATCGAAGCGAACAACCAACCTTGTGCAAAGAGACCAAGACTCACCTAACTCTAAAATAAGTAAGTTCTATTTCTTAGTTCTCTCTCTCTCTCTCTCTCTCTCTCTCTAAATTCTCACCTACAAGTCATTTTTCACTAACTTTCATTCTTATTTTCACTTTTCAGAATGGATCTATCTGCACTCAACAAGATTGCTGAGCGCGAGTTCTTGCCTAAGAAGAAAGTCACGGACTTGGAAAAAGATCATGAGTACATGGTGACTGCACTCAAGGAAGTAAAGACGAGATTCGGCACAAAGATCGTGGCTGAGATCGATGACAGCTTTCAAATATTTCTGCCCGAGAAGATCTCATCAGCAATCTTGAAAGATCAAGAATTTTTCAATAATCTCTCTAACACAGCAAATAAACTTAGTTTATTTATAACATATCAGGGTGGAACTTCTTTTAAGTTCACCACATGCTAAAATAATGAAATACAAAGACTGATAATTGTTAAATACTATTTATTTATTTCTTCAAACTTGTGTGCAATTTACATGAATAAATACATTATTAAATATAATAACAATTGCTTTCTTATTTATTTAAACCTTCAATAATTTATACAATCTCATTTTTATCTATCCAACTATTATGCTCGTCACTAAAACCTAACCATTTAACATATACGCTTTTACCATTTTTCTTTAAAACTTTTTCTACTAAATAAATTTCTGGATACATAGTTTTATGAATTTCCGTTTCATAAAAGCCACCAGAGACGGGTTTATCATAATAATCTTTGAGGTGGTAAGTTACTGGATCTGTTTTTATAACTCGCGTTATTGTGAAAATTTCTGTTGACCAGTTTGGCGTATAACCTTTTTCAAAAACATTTTTTATCCTACTTATTCGTACTTTATCTCCTACTTTAAATTTAGGTTTTTTCACTGGCGACTTTTCATTTGGAAAATGTCTCTTGACATCTCGCTCATTTGCCAGTGTAACATTTTCAGGCTCGATTCCTGTTGTCCGATGTTTTCTTGAATTGTATGCTTTGAGCAAGTTAGGTAGAATATCCAACCATTTATAGCTTCCTTGTTTGCTGAATTCTGTCCACATTGCATTTTTTAACGTTCTATTGAATCGTTCGCATATACTTGCATGAAGATTACTATGCGAAGAGTATAAGTGTATATTGTGCTTTTTCATAAGTTTTTGAAAAATTGAATTGTAAAATTCTTTTCCTTGGTCAGTTTGTAGATTCTTCGGTACTCGTCCTTCTTTCAGTATTGACTTCATAGCTGTAGTAACATCATTACCACTCTTTGACTTGACTGGCACGGCCCATGCATACTTTGAAAATATATCTATGACAGTGAGTAAGTAATGAAAACCTTTATTCTCTTTAGAATATGGTATCATTTCTACAAGATCCGCTTGCCAAGTCTCATCTATTCCACGTATGTCATATTTTCTTCTCTTGTATCGCCGACGTGCTGGCTTGTGCAGCTCTTCAGCTACTCTTTGACGTTCCATCATCGTTTACAGTAGATGAAAATCCATCTGGAAATTCGTCTATACGAACTTTTAATTGTTTATTCACTTCTTCAATGATATAATCAATGCCAGAGTAATTGCGAAGAGTTGTACTATAAAGATAACGCAATTTTGTATTCACTTCCAATTGCTGTTTTTCAACTTGCTGCTTATATTCTTCTATAACTTCACCAATTCCAGCAATTTTAGCAGCTATATAATTTATTTCAGTTTGTAGAATAACTTTCAGTGAGTGCAAGGTGATTGCATCGTTTGGGTGATTGGGCTGTCCTAGGTTGCAAAGTCGCTTATTTTCTAAATCAAAATCACCGTCCGGTGTAAAATTGAAACCAATGCCTGGAGGACCGCGACTCACTTGCGAGCCCTCAAGTTTTCTTCCAAACACATCGAGACTCATGGTAGTACTGATGCAAAGAAGAAAGTTGCATGTCAATATATATGCCCAGCTTCGCGTAATTCCTCAATAATCGACTGGATTTCATTGACGTGATTATTATTTCCAGCTGATTGTTCGGCAATCAATAATCGAAGTCTCTCAGTAAGCTCGTTTGGATCATCCCAATAGACGAGATCAATGGAAGAATTTTTCTTAGCTATTTTATATTTAGGTATAAGTCCTCCTCCGCTGCTGTTTACATTCTTTTTACGTGGAGTGCTGCGGAACATTGGTGCTAAAACATTCTTATATTTATTACTTCTCGACATTCGTATAGATTCATCTTTGCTGAAATTTTTCCGATGAGCATTTGTTGCTTCCAATATCTTGCGATAATTTGCACGATCTGCTGAACTTAAAAGAAGATCATCCGGATATTTTTTAAATAGTAATTCCATTAGTCCATTCGTTTTAGGATAACTTTCATTTCTGACTTTGACATATTTATCATCAAATTCAATTTCTGAATCACCAATCATATACACTTCATCAACCTTTCGCACTCCGTATATATTATCAATGGTTCTACGGCTTTTATCTAGCATTGATAAAAAGTCTTCAGCTGATTCATTTTTTCCACTCGCGGATTTAAATGTAGAATTGGTTATTGTGTTAAAAACATCATCATTATTATCATTATCATTATCATCATAATCATAAACGGTATAATCCATTAAACTCGATCGATCGATTCTCATTCGTTTTTTACTGTTGTTTTGATCCAAAATGTGATTGGATGGTTGCTGTAGTGGGCTTTCACTTTTCATCTCAACAAGTTTCTCAAGTGGTGTGATGACTGGTTTTAGAGTATCACCGATGACTTTTTCAAAATCATCTTTCTCCTGTTTTAATAAAGTGTATTTTTTCTTAATAGCCTCACGAGCTCGCAAGAGCTCACTAAGAACATTCTTCTCTTTAGTCTGACATGCTTACGTGGCGATGTCTACAACTGAACTGTAAGTTTGAGACTCATAATTCCTTTTTTATTGCAAAACAGTCAAATCCTTTTCTGTATCTACCCTCATTCATCGGTCGATCTTTGTCAATAACGATGAATCCATATCTATCATTCTTCCAACATTCAGAACAAAGATTCCGAAATTCGTTGAAAGTTAAATCGGTATTCACATGATCTTCATAGATATGTTTAAGATTTACATCATCTTGTCGATAAATTACTAACAAATTGACATTATCTCTAATGAGATGTTTTCCTATATGAGCATAAGATTGACATAGATAGAAGCTATCTACACTCTTATGTCTTCCCATACAGAAGAATGCTCTAACATTATCCTGCTTCTCACATGCCACATCATCAAAAATCATTATTGAATTTGGAAGGGCTTCATCTGGAGATACTACAGATTCATGCTCACTGAACGGAAGATATGATACTCCATCAATCGGATCCAGAACACTTTTGAGAAATTGATACTTTGGCTGATTTAAGGATTTAGAGTATACATACAAATTTTCAAACCTAAGACCATTGGGATGTGTTATTAAAGC
The DNA here is from genome assembly GCA_024372645.1 of Trichomalopsis sarcophagae. Classification (NCBI taxonomy): domain Eukaryota; kingdom Metazoa; phylum Arthropoda; class Insecta; order Hymenoptera; family Pteromalidae; genus Trichomalopsis; species Trichomalopsis sarcophagae. The sequence goes on along the minus strand of QLSS01000201.1, from coordinate 221,529 downwards.
CAATAAACTATTTGTTTTTCCACAGTTCGATGGGCCGCAGAAAACTGCTCGTATACTATCTGGTAGTAATTCCCCATGACGCTTTTTTCTCTTCTCTTTTCCAAAATCGAAATTTGTCACGGGGAGTTTGACGTTCTGCTCGGTAAAATCCATGTTCACTCAACAGAGTCAAATATAACATTGAGCTCTCGAAATATAAACGCTCGTTTTATATCATGAATGTCAGTTGTAAATCAACACTCGAAGAGAGATGATCATACACAAATCTCAGAAACAGCCGAAAGGCTATAGATTGCTTGATAAAGTTATCAATAACTTACCTGTTGAAATGCATCTTCCTGGATATCAATACTGCGGTCCCGGAACCAAATTGAAAAAGCGAATGAAAAGAGGAGATCCTGGCATTAATCCGCTTGATCAGGCTTGTAAAAAACACGACATAGCTTACTCCGATAAAAACGGAGATCGTAAAGCTGCTGACAAGATGCTTGCTGAGGAAGCTATGCAGCGTGTTAGAGCTAAGGATGCTAGTCTTGGTGAAAAAGCTTTTGCTTTTGCTGTTAGCAATGCTATGAAATTAAAAGGAAAAACTGGAATGGGACTGAAATTTAATAAGTTAGTGACTGCAGCTAAAAAGTCAATGTCAACAAGTAAAATTCTCGCAAGGTTATTCAATCAGCCTTGAAGGGCGCACGTCAAGCTGTTAAAAGTGTAGGTGGAAAGAAAAAAGTTATCATTCCACGTGTTCTGCCGCTTCCATCAAAAATTGGTGGAGTTCTTCCTTTTCTCATTCCATTGTTCGCAGGACTAAGTGCTACCGGTGCTCTAGCAGGAGGTGCTGCTGGAATAGCTAAAGCAGTTAATGATGCTAAAGCTGCGCAGAAAAATTATGAAGAAAGTAAGAGGCATAACGAGACCATAGAAGCTATTGCTTTAGGCAAAGGTCTTCATCTTAAGCCCTATAAAAGTGGAATGGGATTATTTATGAAACCTCATATCGGTCGTGGTCATGTCTGGATTTAACTTTGCCAAATCGTGCACTGACTGACTACGATCTAAAAAAATATGCTCATATGATGGAAATTTCGGATTTCCGTGGTGTTTTCATGAGAAATAATCTACCACCCGATGGTCCATGGCGTAATGAATCAGCAGTGGTAAACTTGGATGATTTTCAAAATAGAGGCACTCACTGGGCTTGCTATCGCAAACGTGGTCCTGAAGTACTTTATTTCGATAGTTTTGGTGATCTCAAACCTCCCAAGGATCTCATGATGTATTTTAACGTGAAGGAAGTGAAATACAATTTCAAAAGATATCAAAATTTTGACTCATTTATATGTGGACATCTTTGTCTCTACTTCTTAGCTGGGAGACTATAAAAGAGATGTTCGCAGACGAATAGATTCATTAGCATCAGATCAGTCATGGAAGATAGCTTCACTCTGAGTCTCTCAGGAAACTCATCTGTCTTAGAAGCGCAATATTTTCCGTCGATTGAACTGCCACAGCATAAAAATTTTGTCTTGGGATTAGTTGAACTTTTAACATTCAACTCTATTCCCAATGTTGACCATTCAAATAATAAACTTCATTTGAGCAAAAATAATATTATCACTATCCCTACGGGCAGATATGAAATTGATGCTATAAATCAATTTTTACAAGAAACTTTGAAATCTAAAGGAATTGAATTTTCTTTGAAAGCTAACAACAATACTCTCAGAAGTGAAATTCTCTGCAGTCATCAGATAGATCTCAAACCTCGCGATTCAATAGGCCGTCTCCTTGGCTTCGCTCCTCGCATTCTCAAAGAGAACATTCAACACAGCTCTGATTTACCTGTGAAAATTTTGAGAATCAATGCACTCAGAGTAGAGTGCAACATTACTGCAGGTGCTTACATCAATAATAAGAAAGTTCATACAATCCATGAGTTCTTTCCCAGAGTGCCTCCAGGATATAAAATCTTAGAAGTTCCGTCTCTTGTGATCTACCACTCAGTGTCAAGTGCATAGATCATCTACAAATTCGAATTGTAGATCAGGATGGAAATTTGGTGAATTTCCGAGGAGAGGAAATTACTATTAGACTTCACATCAAATCTGTATAATGGGTATCGTTTACAATTCTGGAACATATATAAGTCAGCCGTCATGTCAACCAGTCATCAGTCGACCAAAGAAACTCAAACCGTTAACACGGAAGAGCATTCAGTTTCTGAAAAGCCTAGGACTAAAAGTTCGTGGAAAAAATTCACGTGTATAATTCTTTGTTGCTTCCAGAAAAATGGACGAAATTCTAAGCATTCAATCAGGTGTCGTCTTCGATGAGTCTATTGCTCATTACGAGGTACACGCCCATCAACCATACTCATCATTAAGCTTTGATAATAGTGATGAAATTCGTATTTCTATACAACATCAAGATCTATGCCTCTTACCATCGCGTAGTTCTATCCACGTATGTGGGAAATTGAAACTAAAAGATGGTTTAACAGAACCAACTAAAACTAAATTCGTGAACAATGGCATTTGTCATCTGTTTGATGAAATTCGTTATGAAATTAATGCTGTGGAGATTGATAAAAGTAAAAATGTCGGTTTGAGCAGTCTCATGAAAGGATGGACTTCATTTAATTCGAATCAGAATAACATGCTAGAAAACGCAGGCTGGCTTGGTGATGAAGAAGATACCAAAACGTTTGTCGATGAAAAGGGAAACTTTGACGTAGCGATTCCACTGAGTATGATCTTGGGCTTTGCAGAAGACTATAAAAAAATTATAGTTAATATGAAGCATGAGCTCATTCTTACAAGATCGAGAAGCGACTTAAATGCAATAATCCAGAATGGAACTACATCATCTGGCGTAACTACTTATGAAGATTGTGAAGTAAAAATAACGAAGATAGAATGGTTAATGCCATATGTTATTGCATCAGATAAACAAAAAATCCAGCTATTGAATTTCATTGGTAAGGATATCCCCATCTCTATGTGTTTTCGTTCTTGGGAGATATTTGAATATCCTCTTCTTCCAAGCACGAATAAACACGTCTGGACAGTGAAAACTTCAAATCAATTGGAGAAACCTCGTTTTGTAATTCTCGGACTACAAACAAAGAGAAAAGCTACAAGAACTGCAAATGCCAGTAGATTTGATCATTGTGAGATAAGTAATGTGAAACTTTTCTTAAATTCACAATATTATCCATACAACAATATGAATCTCGACATATATAACAATCAGTATGCAATTCTCTATGATATGTATGCTAATTTTCAAAAATCATACTATGGAAGAGATCCGCAGCCGTTGCTGACAAAGCCTATGTTCATCAAGAATGAACCACTCATAGTTATTGACTGTTCACGACAAAACGAATCTCTCAAGAGCGCTCCTGTCGATGTACGTCTGGAGTTTGAGGCTAAAAAAGATTTTCCTGCTCACACTTCAGCATACTGCCTAATCTTACACGATCGCGTCGTTCAGTACAATCCTATCAGTGGGAATGTCAAGAAGCTCGTCTAGGCTGCACCAAAAAAATGGAGTATGCTGTAGACATGACTGGTTTCAAACAAACCGAAGAAGATTATATTCTAAAGGAAATAGCAATCATACCTCTTAACAAAAATAGTGATCCTGTTTTTCTAATATTCAAAAATCCCTTCTCATGGAAAAAACTGTCAGACAAAATGCAGAGGGAAAACAATTGGCTTAAACATAATTATCATGGCATCAGGTGGAAAACAGATGGACATCAATACTCTCAAATTGGAAACTTGCTTCGTGACGCTCTCCATGACGCATCAAAAATTTTTGTCATCGGTGCATTAAAACAGAGAACATTAAAAATGGCTTCAACGATTCAAATTTTCCGTCTACAACATTCAACAATATGGCTATCCATCAAAACCATCTTTCAAGTGCGTCACAATTTGCACAAATCATAATCCAATCTACAAGACTGCCTGCGCACTTCACACTGTCAAACTTATGAAATTATTCTATCAGTCATGCAAACATTTGTAAGAAAAAATTAAATGAATAAATAAAAAAAAAAAAAGTATAGAACACTATAGGCATTCTGGCTCATTTACGGTTTCTGGCTCACTTTGAAAAAAGGGGGTGAGCCAGACTCCGTACGTATTCTGGCTCACACTGAGAGAGGAGGGGGTGAGCCAGAATCCGCATGAGCCAGTATGCCTATAGCCTATCTACTTATAATTTACTATATTTATCGGTTCTATTCAATTTGAACCATGCTGTTAAAGTTGTTTCATGATTTAGAGAATCAATATCTATATCATTTTCGTTAAAAATGATTTTTCGTTGATTCTCTAAATGAACAGCTAATTTAATGACACTGTGAGAAGGACCGCAAATGGGTAATTCTTGAATACGACACACAGCTTCCATAGGTCCTACGTATCTACAATCCATATATTCTGCAATTTCATCATATATTATTTTTTCTTTATTATTATTGTTCATCTTAATAAAAGCTCTATCATGTCCTTTGTGTAAATATTTATACAAATATGTAATGCTCATAATTGATGCACAGTATTCAATATTAATATGGCAATTGTATTTTCTATGAAGAGTCGGATTGTATGGAACAACCATAGAATTATCAACTTTGATTGCTTTTCCAAAAATTCTTTTGTTGTAAACATAGTTTTTATTTTTGTTATTACGACAACGATATATAGGAAAGTCGTTTTTTTCAAATTGTGTTGCGTCACAAAAAGATTTTGGGAATTTCCTTGAACATATTTTTGTATCTTCATTATAACACGGTGTGTCTTTCGTGTGAGGACCGTGTAACATATGTGTAAATACTAATTTTTTTATTCTTTGTCATTATCATCTGGAATTTCTGCTACTATATGTTGATCGATTTTATCAGGATTTGTTAATTTTGATTTATGATCTAAAACTTTATACGGTCACGGCTCTTTTATGGTCCTGTACAAAGTACTTGGTTTATTTTATTACTAAAGAGCAATGAGCATTTGCTGACCCGGGTCGTAGTTCCAACCACAGGTCAAGAGAAAGAGAGAAAATTGATTAGAAATTAATAATTTAATTTTAGGTCAGGTCCGGGATACCAGATAGTGGAAGTATACTAAAATAACGAAATCTTGTTAATTTTTCTTTTTAGTTAATAAACAAAATATAATTAATTGAAAGCTTTAAAAAAGAGATTACTACGTAAATTGCAGTAATCTTTTTTACAAGAAGAAATACAAATTAGATTTTTATTTATATGATCAATTAATGTTTGATACGCTTTATTATGCGATATTATTAATCAATTGCAATAAGCTTTTTTACATTTAATTTGTAACTTACTTGAAATTATATGTGATTCTAGATTTTACATTTAGATACGCCTAAATTGCATTATCTATTTTGACATTGATTATGCTGAATTTTTAATATTTTGTTAATTTTATAAGATACGCTTAAAATGCGCTAATCCTATATTTTGTTTTATTTTTAGAGAGTATCTATAAATATTTCTACCCAAAGCTTAAGTGCACTTGAGTAGAGACTAGTCCGCGTAATTTACGGTAGAGCTAGTGCTTATACTAGGCCGCGCAGGGCCTTTTATATGCTTCGAAGAGAGCGCGAATCAAGCAGCCCAAATTTTGCATACTTTTGCGAATTTTTCATGTATATTAAAATTGGCAAGCAAAGTTGCACATGCTTCGCTGCTGCCGTGTCACCGCTCGCTCTTTTCCTTTGCGCGTATGTGTATTGGTGGTGGGAGCTGCCGCGCTTCCTCCTCTTACGTAATGTTTGTTTTGCTCCTCTCCCACCGCTGCTGGCTACTCTGCGGTGTTATGTATGTGCCAGAGTAGGACAGCGGAGCATTCTTGTGTTTCTGTAAGAATAGTCGAGAGTAGATTGGCTATAGGCATACCAGAACATAGGCATACTAAAACACCCCCTCTACACTCAGAGTGTTTTGGTACCCGATGGAAGAGTGGGAAGGGCTCTCCCTCTCTGCCGCATACGGATACATACCCCCTCTCCTCATGTTTTAGTACCCGAAGAAAGAGAGGGATGGTCCTCCCTCTCTCCAAATATGTTTGTAACGCCTATAGCGTTTCGAGAAACGTGTGAAAAGCGAAGGTGGTGGAAAGTGTGTAAATGTACCCTTATAAGATAGCAGTCAAAGCTAAATAAATCCCGTTTTCTCACAGTTTAAACTAAAAGATAATAACAAGAATAATAAGCACATCTGCTCGCTCTCGTGAAGTGAAGAACACTCAAAGTTGTTTCCACGTTAGATTGTCACGAGCAGAGATAATCTTACGCTCAATAGATCTCACAGGGGTATCTGTAAGTCTTCTTGTGCGGCACGCGCGCAGCTATACACATTTCCTCGACCGCTTACTTACATACGGAGATAATCTTATTCTTAGCACAAGTGTGTGCGTTTCAAGAACTAGGATTTTGAATTTTCACACAGATTAGACCGCCTTTCTCACAATCTCACTCAGATGTACTTCCTCGACACCGCATGCTTATCTGCGCGTACGTATGCACATGTAAACATATTTTCCCGATCTCTCTCTCTCCCCCCTCTCTCCCCCTCTCTCCCCCTCTCTCTCTCTCTCTCTCTCTCTCTCTCTCTCTCTCCAAGAAAGCGTAGGTGTGCACTCGAGTGATTGAG
>QLSS01000201.1:183447-214828 GCA_024372645.1 Trichomalopsis sarcophagae | reverse complement strand
TCGTCAATCGAAGGACTTTTGGCAATTGAAGTGGAAAGGGAAGCTTCGCTGTCCACCGTATTTAAGGACCTGGTGCATGCTTCGTCAGTCAGTTCACTCTTCGTTTTCAAGTTGTGAGAAGTTTGAGTTTCTTCAATTCAAAGTGTGAGAAGATGGAAGGAATAAACGACATCATGAAGGCAGCTTTTGAGAAGGTCAACGGATATAAAACAATTGTTCATCTCTTTAATGTAATGTGGTAGTTGATGTCCTGGACATCGAATGGAATTAATGATGATTCCATTTTGACAAAGTGTAAGTGTTATTTTTTTACATTAGTTTAGATTTTATTTGCAACATTTTTTTAATTTAATGTTATAGCATAGTGTGGCTAAAATCCGCTGTTAAGTCACGCCTATCTGTGACTAAAGTAGTCCTTTTTGCACCGTGTTTATCACACTCGCTACGCTTGTGCGCTAACCTCACGGTGCAAATAAGGATTACTTGAGTCACGAATAGGCGAGACTTGCGGATTTTAGCAGTCTTTGCTATAAAATTTTATACGATACTTTTGACTTAAATGGTTCAGTTTTACACGGCGCTTAGCGTGTAAAACTAGTGAAAAAAGAACCATTTTAGCCACACGTATCGTAATATACTATTGTTATATTCTTCAGCTCTACCAGCCGAGTTAACTGCTGCGATGGAGCAGCTGAATGAGAGTACGGCCGCCTCACCAGGATCGCAACAACAGCAGCCACTTCCGTCGATTGGTGTGATGCAGCAGATGTTTAAAAGTATAACATACTTATCAGAGATGCACCATCAGCAGCAGCTTCCACAGGAGAAAAACTCGCAGCAACAAGCAGCAGCCGCAGCAGAAGTCGCACCCGCAGCCAAAGCCACAACCGCAGCCAAAGCCAAAGCCAAAGCCAGAACCTCAGCAGAAGCCAAAGCAGCAGTCGCAACCAAAGCCGAACCATAGCCAAAGCAGCAGAAGCCGCCACCGCAGCCAAACCCGCAACCATAGTCGCAGCCACAGCACCAGCTAGAAAGCCACTCAGGGACCCTCGCTCTCCGTCGGCAGCCAAAAGTGATCGCCCTTCTACGTCTGCGAAAACCGATCGTCCGTCCTCATCAAGCGATCGAAATCGCTCGTCTTCGAAAAGCGATCGCAATCGCTCGTCATCAAAAAGCGATCGCCATCGCTCGTTATCAAAAAAAAGCGATCGCCATCAGTCATCTTCGAGAAACGACCGCCATCGCTCATCTTCGAAAAACGACCGCACTTCTGTAAGAAGCGATCACCTCTCACGTACGGCAAGCACGAGTGCTGATTACCAAGCGATGAATACGTCGGTTAGGGCTGTTGAGCATTTACAGACTCCTCTACGATCCGTAATAGCATCCAAGGGGATTAGGCTATCACAATCTTCGAGGGTGAGGTCAAGCTCGCATTCAGGCTCAAGCTTAAGTTCAGGCTCAAGCTCGAGTTCAGGCTCAAGCTGGCGTTCTGGCTCAAACTCGAGTTCTGGCTCGAGCACCAGCTCGGGATCCAGGTCGGGATCCGGCGCTGTCAAAAGCGGAAGTGCAAGAAAGAGGAAATTTGATGGTGAGTTGAAAAAAAAAATTTAAGTTTTCAAAAAATAATAATACATATTTTTTCTTTAATTCCAGATGAAGCAATCAATGGTATAGGTGGTAAAAGGATGACAATCACATCATCTCAAGAGAGCGAAAAATTAGGTAAGAATTTTTTTCATTCATTTCATTTCATTTTTTATGTTAATATATACATTAATTTTGTTTTGTTTTGTTATTGCAGCAGAAAAGAAGGAACGGAGAAAACTTTCATTGTCTTTGAAAAAGACTGATCTGCCACCACCATCTCCGCGACAGCAGCCATCATCTCAGAGGCCAGTACAGCCTCTCTATCAGGCAGATCAGCCGATGCCACTTCAGCATCAAGCAGATCAACCGATGCCACTTCAGCATCAACCAGATCAGCAAATGCCACTTCAGCAACAAGCACGACCGCGTATATTGCATAACGAATTGCTCAGCGATCCGCTTATCGTGTTCGATAAGAAAGCAAATAAGCAAAAAAAATATGAATGACATTTTCAATAAATTTTTGTAAAAAAAAAAGTAAATAAATAAACATAATTTTCCACTAGTATTTTGTGTTTCCTGCTTCTTTAAACATTATTCCTTCTAGAAATATATATTATAACGCTTGCTTACTGTCCTTAATCGCGCGTTACAACCAGGGTCAGAAGGGTCCTGTTTATTATAATTAGAAACGTCGGATATGCAAAAGGCATGGCTCGGCCGACTCATGCGGGCACGGATTTACCTATGCCCTCTGACACATTGTCACGTCTTGACAGCAGCGTGCGAGTAGGTGGCAACAACGTACGTTATCGAAATCTAGTCTCGTTACTTATTCTCTCTCTCTCTCTCTCTCTCTCTCTCTCTCTCTCTCTCTCTCTCTCGCTCTCTCTCTCTCTCTCTCTCTCTCTCTCTCTCTCTCTCTCTCTCTCTCTCTCTCTCTCTCATATGCTGCGTCTGTAGTAGCTGTACACTTAGGTTTTTTTTTATACAAATGATGATTATGTCCCGGAGAGACGTTGTAAGGTGCTCAACGTGCATTTATTGGGGATTTTCAATTAAAATCACGCTTAAAACTATATAATATAGGAAGATATAAGGTTAATAAGGTAATAAAACATAAAACATTAATTTATTAAAAATCATTTTTTATTTAGTTAAGCTGATTTTTCCAGTATAAGCAAACACATTTTGAATTTTGATAATCCACCGTGTCTAAACTAAATCGGTCATCTAATTAATCGAGTAGCCAGCTTTGTATTGCAATAACGTTTCGGACAGCACACATAGGCACTCTTCTAATGCAGAGATCGTGATTAAAGCAGACGAACTGCTTATCACATATTATTTTTTCAAACAATGGACAGCCAAAATTTTCGATGTTTGTGATTGATCTGAAAAAATAAATAGAAGAATGTGTGAGGGATTTTTTTTAATGTTAAAGTTTAAATAAATTTATTATATTTGCAACTTACAAATCGGGCAATAAATTTTTTATCCATTCTGCTTTCTGCTTTCCTTTGACGAATAATTTTGTGACCCTTGCGTACATATATCTTAAATTTTATGAAGACGGTGATATGGAATATCTCCAGAATCCCATTCAATGCCGTGATGACTCTTTTCAATCCAATGATTCATACATTTTTCTTCCTCTGTTAGTTCATCCCATAGTAATGGAGGTTTAAAGAGATAATCCGTTGGTAAAGCAGTTTTACTCAAATTGAGAAAACTGATTTCCTTGAAAATAAAAGTATCGTCGACAATTCTTCGAAAACCTTGAATGTCACAGAGATAAACTTTTTCTTCTTCTTGACATTGCAATATTGTATTTCAAAACATTACATTATATTCACTCGAACTTCTATCAATCACGCTAGTCATCTTGCTATTCAGTAAGAAATGATCTGAGCTAGACTCTTACTCTCTGTTCTTATAATACATAACTCCGCCTCTTGTTTATCTAGGATTTTAAAAGTCGATTTTGGTTGGATGAAAAGAAAGAAAATGCATCCCCTCTCAAGAAAATCTTCGTTCTTATCTTATCTATGAGCTCTTCGTCCACACCATTGGTCTTTCCCGAGAAAATCTTTCTCTTAATCTTATCTACAAACCTTCTCTCCCTATTTAAGAGTGGGAGCATCTACCTTGAACGATCACAGTTCGTCAGTCACGTTTCCTTGATGTAAAGTGATAGTTTTGTGCAAGTTCACGAGTAATATGCTAATCAGATTTCAGTAAAAAGTAAAGATGAATTTGATGGATTTTTTTAAACGTCTTGTTGGCTTACTTCGTGACACCATACAAAGTAAAAATGATATGAGCGATGAAGATATTTATCATTGGCTGGACGTGTGTAATTCTACGATAAAGGAATTGAACGATAAAATTGATAAAGCGAATTTAACGCGAAGAGAAAAACAAAAGTGTCAAACTTGTTTAACACATTTGTCGTGCATACAAGTTGAATTCGAACAACACCTTCGGCGTGGAGGTAGTTTACAAGCGGAGGAAGAAACTGAAGCTGGAATAGAGTGGCGAGATGTGCAGTCAAATTTTCAGAATAGAATTAGAAGTGGTGTGGTAGTGAATATAAAACATGTTGATATTCTAAGTTTTTTATACGATGCACAAAAGCTCTTTAATGATAAGGTAAAGAGCTGCTTAGATGAGTATAATGCAGTGAAAGTTAATTCTGACTTCATCGCCGAATTTTCTATGCAGAAAAGTGGAGAGGAAAAAACGGACATTAAATATTTTACTAGTGAAAGTGCTACGATATATTTGTCAACGAATTTAGAGAAATGGTTTAAAGACAATATCAAAGAGCCTATTCTTGCACAGTTAGAAGAATTTCAAGAAAAGGACTCAGGCTGGATTCTTAAAAGTATCATAAGTTTGTGTATAAACATGAAAAAATATTCTCCAATTAAAGGATCTTCATACATTCCCCTTCCAAAGTATATAGAATGCAAAAAAGCGTGCGTCAATGTTCGAAATTATGACAATCAATGTTTCAAGTATGCTATACTTTCAGCAATGTATCCTAGTGGCAGTAACGCCCATCGAGTTGCTCAATATCGTGTGCATGAAGACAAGTTAAACTTTAGTGATATAGAATTTCCAGTAAAGCTTAAAAATATTGTAAAATTTGAAAAATTTAATGATATTTCAGTAAATGTATACATGCTGAAACAATATGGTGCAAAATTTGAAGTATCACCTTGTCATGTTACATCTGAGAAGAACGATCAACATGTAAATTTGCTCTTGATTCAACATTTTTACATAAACGAATATGAAGAAAATAATCGTGATGATGATGGAAGCTTACCTAAATACCACTATGTTTGGATTAAAAATAAGTCCCGGCTTTTGTGTTCTCAATTATCTAAATCTCATATAAAATCTCAACATTGTGAAAGGTATTTACAAGTATTTTACAATGAAGAAAGATTGGAATCTCACGAAAATAACTGTAAAAATTTGAATAGTTGCCGGACAAATCTGCCTGACTCTAAGAATAACATTCTTAAATTTGAAGATTATAGTAAGAGTGAAAAAGTGACTTTTGTTATTTAGGCAGATTTTGAATGTATGTTAAAGCCTACTGGAAATGAACATGCTTTTCAACTGTATGAAGCGTACAGCATAGGCTACTATATAAAATGTAGCTATGATGATGGATTAACTAGCTATAAATCATACACACAAGAAAATAGAGATGAAAAGACACCTGCAGAATGGTTTGTTCAAGAGCTGAAATCAATCGAGGAGCAGAATGATCTACTCTACAAAAATCCTAAGCCATTAAAACTTACAGACTTGGAAGAATTATCTTTTCGAAGGGCAACGATATGTCATATATGTCGAAAACCAATCCATGGTGAACTTGCAGTACGAGATCAATGGAATGCTGATGCAAAATAGAAAGTTGCATGTCAATATATATGCCCAGCTTCGCGTAATTCCTCAATAATCGACTGGATTTCATTGACGTGATTATTATTTCCAGCTGATCGTTTGACAATCAATAATCGAAGTCTCTGAGTAAGCTCGTTTGGATCATCCCAGTAGACGAGATCAATGGAAGAATTTTTCTTAGCTATTTTATATTTAGGTATAAGTCCTCCTCCGCTGCTGTTTACGTTCTTTTTACGTGGAGTGCTACGGAACATTGGTGCTAAAACATTCTTAAATTTATTACTTCTCGACATTCGTATAGATTCATCTTTGCTGAATTTTTTCCGATGAGCATTTGTTGCTTCCAATATCTTGCGATAATTTGCACGATCTGCTGAACTTAAAAGAAGATCATCCGGATATTTTTTAAATAGTAATTCCATTAGTCCATTCGTTTTAGGATAACTTTCATTTCTGACTTTGACATATTTATCATCAAATTCAATTTCTGAATCACCAATCATATACACTTCATCAACCTTTCGCACTCCGTATATATTATCAATGGTTCTACGGCTTTTATCTAGCATTGATAATCGATGTAATGAAACATAGAAAAGTACAGGCGTAAGGAAATCCTAAATTCCACTACACGCACAAAAACAGAATAAAAAATTAATAATGGCACACGTACACACTGAAACAGACACATACACTCATAACGCGTCGCCATCGCAGCAACCACACGCTGAGAAAAGAGATTATGCCTTACCAAAATAAAACTAAAGAGCCAGCAGCCAATACGCATCTAAGCCGACTACCGTAAAAATGGCAGAGTAAAATAGACATAGACCAGAATACGAAACAAACAAGCTAATAAAGGAACCTCATAAATATCGCGACACTCCGCAACGACGTCACACATAAAAATGAAAAATATATCGATACAAAGAAATCCAGGTAGACGATTTTAGATTCACGAGAACAGGCGGCAAGAAGAAAACAGCGAGTTACGACCTTTCTAATTTAAAACAATCGAGAAAGTCTCACGCGCGCACTCTCAAAGAGGGCGCAGGCAACGGAAAGCAGCGGGAGAGCTAGTTACAAGCCCTATTCCCCAAAATTAGAAGTAATAAAACTAAGATTTTATGAATTGACCTGTCACATTTCCATTAGAGCAAGTGTCACAAGGAAATTTTATGTTAGCATCTCCAAAAATGGAATGACGAAAAATATGAAAATCTAGTATATAAAGACCGGGAGCAAAAGGGTGCTGGTAGTCAGTTTTCCTGAAGTCGCTTTACAAGCCGAATCGCTGCCAGTCGCCAGACCAACAACAATTATTATTACGAGTTCACAGTGCGCAAGTAAAAGAAACTTAGCCCGAATCAACAGTCCATATAGTGAACGGAGATACACGTGTTGGCGTTCATCAAAGCGCATCACGTCTCCAAAAGGAAGCCGACGCATCGAGGCGCCCACACACACACATTGTAAAAGGTACTTTTCTCTCTTTTCTAATACGAGTGAAATACATTATAGTAGTTGCTTTAAAACTTAACCCCGGCTAAGTGATTTCGTTATCCGGCTCCCTTTCCCGGAAGGCAGTGACCGCGTCTGCGGTAGCCAAAAGGGATTTCCTTTATTGCAATACGAATTAAATAATATTACGATAGGAACTCGGCACACGTAAGTATATTGGTGAGTTGCGCTCATTCGGACGTAACACTTACTTGCTACGATAACGAGAGTGAAGGTGAGCTGCAATGGCGCACGGGTGCGGTTGTTTCGAGGTTGATCGAGAGCTTAGGAGAGAGCGTAGGCGTCCTATCGGTAGAAGCGATGCGGAGCGAAAAAGGACGAGCTCTCCTCATGCGGCAACACATGGTCGCGGAGCCAGCGCTGCGCGCGCTCCCCACGCGAACTACTCCCCCCTCTACGCGCCTACTCGTGGCTCGACCTGCCACGTTGCGCGGTTGTCGGTGCCTCGCGGCGCAAATTCTCGCTTGTAACGTTTAGTCGAACTACCACGTTACACTACTTATGAAGATTGTGAAGTAAAAATATCGAAGATAGAATGGTTAATGCCATATGTTATTGCATCAGATAAATAAAAAATCCAGCTATTGAATTTCATTGGTAAGGATAACCCCATCTCTATGTGTTTTCATTCTTGGGAGATATTTGAATATCCTCTTCTTCCAAGCACGAATGAACACGTCTGGACAGTGAAAACTTCAAATCAATTGGAGAAACCTCGTTTTGTAATTCTCGGACTACAAACAAAGAGAAAAGCTGCAAGAACTGCAAATGCCAGTAGATTTGATCATTGTGATATAAGTAATGTGAAACTTTTCTTAAATTCACAATATTATCCATACAACAATATGAATCTAGACATATATAACAATCAGTATGCAATTCTCTATGATATGTATGCTAATTTTCAAAAATCATACTATGGAAGAGATCCGCAGCCGTTGCTGACAAAGTCTATGTTCATCAAGAATGAACCACTCATAGTTATTGACTGTTCACGACAAAACGAATCTCTCAAGAGCGCTCCTGTCGATGTACGTCTGGAGTTTGAGGCTAAAAAAGATTTTCCTGCTCACACTTTTGCATATTGCCTAATCTTACACGATCGCATCGTTCAGTACAATCCTATCAGTGGGAATGTCTAGAAGCTCGTCTAGGCTGCACCGGAAAATGGAGTATGCAGTAGACCTGACTGGTTTCAAGCAAACCGAAGAAGATTATATTCTAAAGGAATTAGCAATCATACCTCTCAAGAAAATAGTGCAGATCCTATTGTTCTAACATTCAAAAATCCCTTCTCATGGAAAAAACTCTCAGACAAAATGCAAAGGGAAAACAAATGGCTCAAACATAATTATCATGGCATCAGATCGAAAACGGATGGATATGACTACTCTCAAATCGAAAACTTGCTTCGTGACGCTTTACATGATGCATCAAAAATTTTTGTCATGGGTGCATTAAAACAGAAATGTCTTCAAAGATTCAAATTTCCTGTTCACAACATTGAACAGTATGGCTATACGTCAAAACCATCTTTTAAGTGCGTCACAGTATGCACAAATCATAATCCAAGCTATAAGACGACCTGTGCATTGCACAACGTCAAACTCATGAAATTGTTCTATCAGCATAAACTGTAAAGTAAAAAAAAAAGAAATAAATAAAAAAAAAGTAGAGAAAGTTATAGGCATTCCAAAACATAATAGAGAGAGAGAGAGGAATAATTATCCCCACTCTCTCATCGGGTACTAAAACACTCTGAGAGGAGAGGGGGTGTTTTAGTATCCCTATGTTCTGGTATGCCTATAGCCTATCTACTGTCGAGTGACTTTAGGATCTCGCTGTATTGATTTTGAATTTAAGCCGCTAATCATGTGCGGGGCATTGCAAACTAATAACAAATGTACATAAAGGAGATCTCTCTTTTCAAATTCGATGACATATATATATATATATATATATATATATAGCGTATATATATATATATATATATATATATATACGCTAATATTTTTCCAAAAATATTTCCTCTAAGAATATCAGCAAGTATAGCTCGGATTTTACAATAAAATAATCTAACAGTGATTATTGCAATATCATTGCATGAAGTACCTACTGGAAATTTATTCAGTTCTCTTTTTAACGAAGGCCAATTTGGATTTGTCGTTATCGTAGCAAAAATATCAGGTGGACCACCAACTTTTCGCATTGTAGCCATTGAATCGAGAAAACTCTGATGCATATATCTTGGACTACCTATATATGTTGATGGTAATACGAACAAATTACCCAATCTTTCGCTATTTTCAAAATTTTTTTATTATTTGAAGCACTTTTGGATACGTGGTCTACAAGTCCTTGATAACATTCAATAAGTAATTTTTTTTATTGTACCTTAAAAAATTTAATCTACAGTATTCAATAATTATATAAGCTTGTATAATATATTGTTGCGTTAATCTACCACAATATAAAATAGGAATAAATTTCGACATAGGTCTATAAGCTATAATCGATGTGAATAATATTGCAAAGGAGACAAATTTTTATCATTTTTTTCATTTTGTTTAAATATTGGGTTCCATCCAAGATCTCCATATGGGAACATAATTGGAAAAATCATAGGGTCTATATGAAAAGATAATTTGTTCAAAATAGATGTTGAACCTATTTCTTGTGGAGGATTTTTTGGATAAATGCAAAGGTCATAATTTAATGGAACTTCCCCATTTTTTGATACAATTAGTGCTGCACATTGAGCAGTGGAAGGTTTATTGTATCTATTTTTATCTCAATTGATGTTTCTTGTAAAATATAAACGATACTCGTCTATTTTTTGAGATATGCTTAATTCATGTAAATTTTTCAACTTTGTCGCATATGGATTATTTTGAAGAACTGTTTATTTATAGTATTTACATTCATATTAATGAAAAAGCTTTCTGAAATCAGTTTTTTGTGCCTGTTACACTTGCGATCTAAAATTATAACATTATCAAAATCAAAACTATGTCAAGGATTATTTTTAATATGCGTCAGAATCGGTAGTATTTTGTCATTAGAAGTTTTTTTGTGTTCTTCAATCGTTGTTTTTAAATTCCTCTTCGTTTGACCAATATACGTAGCTGGACAACTATTACATTGAAATTGATATATCAAGTTAGTTTCGCTCCATTTTTCTAAAACATCTTTGCCTAACCTAACAATACAATTTAATTTATGTGTCATTAACGGAACACAATGTCGACCAAATTTTTTGAAAGTATGTTTACAAAAATAAAAAAATCTTTCATGAAATAGTAAAGATATTATTTGTGCTGGTTGTTTGTGTGTATTTTGAAGGTTCTTATTAGAATTAATAGAATAATTGATTTTCCTATAGCGTTTTCGAACACAAGAATCAATAAACCAAACCGAATAATCATTAGTAAGTAAAATATTAATAACATCGAAAAATTATCAGCATGAAAAGACTCATGGGGAAGTAACAAAGCTCTATTAACTAAATTATAGACAATATTACGTTTGAGTTGTATAGCATGATTAGAATGATAATTTAAAACTCTACCTGAATTAGTAGGTTTTTGAAACCAGTTTGTAATAATATAACTATTGTTAATAGATAAAGTAACATCGAGAAAGAATATGTTGTTATTAGTTTCAACTTCGTGTGTGAACTGTAAGTGCCTATTGTAACTGTTAAAAATATCTAACACTATACCAAGTTTTTTTTTATGCATAAAATAGTATCATCAACATATCTAAAATAAAACAAAGGTATACAGCCATGATTATCATTCAAAATTTTAAGACACTCAGTTTCTACATCATCCATTACGATATCAGCAAACAAAGGCGAAATAGGAGAGCCCATAGGAGTACCACAAATTGGTTTGTAAATAGTATTATCAAATTGGAAATGAGTATGTTCAAACAAAAATTTTATAATGTCGACAATAACTGTAAACGGAATCTTAGAAATACCATGAATAAAGTGAAACCGTCTATCTATACTTTTCAAAACTAAATCGACCGGAATATTAGTAAATAACGAAGTCACGTCTAAAGAAACCAAAATATAACCTTGTGGAATGAAAATATCCGACAAGTTTTCTTTCAAAACAAAACTATTATTGATATATGATTTAGGTCTATTTAAACATTTTTTAAAATCGCTGTCAATTAATTTAGATAAAAAATGTGTGGGACTATTAATAGTCGAGATAATCAAGTCTAAGAGGGTAATTTTATTTATGTATGTTTGGTAAGCCATAGGCTCTAGATAAAACAGTATTAGTCTGCGTTAAACAATTTTTATCATATTTAAATTCCAACTAATTATTATTATTAAAATTCAATAAAATTTCATCAATCTTTGACTGCAAAGATCTTAACGGATTTCTTTTGACAATTTTATATGTATTGGTGTCACTAAGTAAATCATTCATCTTAGATTTATAATCCTCAACATTCAAACATACAGTTAAATTATCAGCATGAGTAAAAAAGACTGATTGGTTATTCTTACAAAAATCTGTAGTGCTTGATAACTTTCTAGAAAACTCCTTATCATGTTTATCATTAAAAGTTGGACGTTTTATAACAGATTCAATATTTTTAATTTGTGACGCTATGCCTCCCAGCACAGGTGCGCAACTCCTGGCGCTTCACTGCGCCCGAATTTATTCTATTTACGCGGCGGATTCGCCGCAGTCGCCGTACGTTAAAATTGTGACCCATCGAAACTACGTCAAAAACATCTGACGGAATATCAATATCAGATAAGTTTATAACCCATTTTCCACAATTGTTAGAATCGTAGTTTATATCATTATAATTACGACTAATATTACTATCGTTCTTTCTAATAATACTATTAAATTTGGAATTTAACGATCTATCTAATTTGTGATATATATTTAAACATTTAATTTCAGTAAAATTTATAAAATTATCAAGAACAGAAGCATCAATAACCAAACCTTTCATGATACATGACAAAGCATTTAAACGTTTCTTAACAAAATTAATATGTATAAACAAATCTTTGATTTCTAGTCTAAGTAACCTTTGGCACTGTGTTTTTATCATAGAGAAATACTGTTGTTTACATACATCACTATTGAACGTAAAATTTCTTTTTACACTGTTTGAAATATGCATCGGAATAACCTCTACATGTTTACATTTTTTCAAGAATAATCTTGCATTTGACTGTGATAAATCATATCTAAACGAGGACCATCGTCTTAAAATATTATAAGTTTGGAAACCATATTTATGTGATAGAAATTTGGAAAAACTCAACCTTATTTGAGTCTGGCCGTTCTTTCTTTGTAGGCCGGGATTACAACAATTAAGCTTTTTGCTAATTGCTTCGTTTAGGATTACTTATAGCTGAAACATTTGCTGGCAATAATAACCATGTCAATGAAATATAATCAATCATTGAGGAGCTTCGTGAAGCTGAAATTATTTTGTAACAACTCAGCATCGAAATGAGTATTGATGTGTTTGGACGTCAACTAGTCCTTGCAGGCACATCTCGAGGACCGCATGGACTAGGATTCAAGCTGACTAGTAATGGAAATTTTGATTTAGAGAATCGAAAACTGTGTTATGTTGGTGATGCTGTGGATCAAGATGATGCTGTAAATTTAAAGTCTGTAAGAAAGTTGATTGAACAAAGAGCTGATAAATTTGAAAAAGACTTACAGGAAGTGGAGAGTCTAGTAAATGATAAAATTATAAATACTGACAGAATTATCTAGAATAAATAAAAGAAATTTGCAAGAGAAATTGCAAATCTTGGTTTCTGGAATAAATAAACCTGTAAATCATAATGTAAGCAGGACTGGTGGAGGAACTTCATAAACCTGCTCGACGTAATTATCCACGTCGTTCTTTTCTCAGCAAAAATATCGATGAAACTTGGCAAGCAGATCTTGTCAAAATGATTTCATATGCCAAGCAAAATAAAGGGTTTAAGTGCCTGCTCACAGTTATTGATGTATTCTCAAAGTATGCTTGGACTGTGACAGTGAACAAAAAATCTGGAAAATGTGTAACTCAAGCTAAGAAATCTATACTATTGCAAAAAAGAGTACCCAAGAATTTGCAAACAGATCGTGAAAAAGAATTTTAAATTAAGATTTTGACAAACTAATGAAAAGTTATAAAATTCATCTATACTCTACATACAGTAATCTGAAGGCAGCAATTTGTGAACGTTTTAATCGCACTCTAAAAAGCATGATGTGGAAGTTATTTAGTCTGCGTGGTAGCTACAAATGGTTGGATATCTTACAAGATTTAACATTGCAGTATAATAATAGTCGACATCGGACAATAGGAATGAAGCCTGCAGAAGTAGACAAAAGCAAAGTTAATCGCATTCTTAATCGAATTAATAGGAAAAAGTCAAACAACCTAAATTTGTTTAAACGAGCTAAATTTAAAATTGGAGATAAAGTACGTGTAAGCCGAATCAAGGAGGTTTTTGATAAGGGCTATATACCGAATCGGTCAACTGAAGTCTTTACAATAACGCGAGTTTCACCTGCGAAGCCCTACACTTATCATCTAAAAGATTATCAAGACAAACCAATAGCTGGAGGATTCTACGAGGAAGAACTTCTCAAGACTATATATCCAGATGTCTATTTGATTGAGAAAGTTTTAAGAAAAAGTGCTGATAGAGTTTATGTAAAATTGTTAGGTTTTGACGATACTGACAACAGTTGGATTAGTAAAATGATATGTAAAAAAAAAGAAAACATTAATAAATTATAATTGTTGTAAAATTTATTGTTCATTTATTTACATTTCCTTCAATTTTTTACAAGTACTGGCAATATAATTTCATTTATTTGTAAAATTCTTCTCCTAAAACATTCTCGATCACGTGCAACCTGCTCCCACTAGCCACGTCAGGCTTCATGATGCGCAAATTTCCATTTATACATCAAGTGTATCATTGGTTCTTCCTTGAATCGCACACGCTTCTCTTTGCTGGAATCAGACGTTTCTAAATTGAATTTTACGTAAAATATGTGCGTATGTGTATAATTCGAACTTACCCATTTCGTAATATTTTATAGTGCCCCCAGGCAAGCGTATCAGTAGTATTATCTTGAAGAAATCTTTTATCATCGTAAGGACTGAGAGCAATCTTCTTCTGTCTAATGGTCGACTCTGAATGCGTGAATTTCGTAGACAGTCCAAATAGTCATTAAATTAAATGGTTTTCTTTACAACTGAAGCTTTGATACCCTTGATTTTGTTTATACTATCTTGATTATTAACACGTGTACTGTACATTTTGCTTCTCAATCCAACAAATTCTGTAAGAATCTGACCATTACATTCATCTTTCATAAGTCCTACGACCTTTTTATTAACACATGGCATATTAAATACATTGTCTGCTGAATAATCTGATGTAGCGAATTTATGAATATTCTTCTTCATATCTTTATACAAATCATCACATTTAACAGCATATATAAAACTATCAGTATCTGTGTATAATAATTTACAATTATCTTTGTACATTTGCTGTATATAATTATAATGAAAATCATACACAGTGTCTTGGAGAGATCTAAAACTACAAGCCCAATATAGATTGGCTTATTCATAAGTATATCAGTCTTATTTAACTGTATTGCAACTAGATTCTCATTAAATATGGAACTACTGTGAAAGTTTGGCTTCGAAATTTGAGCTTCGACACCATATCTTCCATCGTATTTACTCATTAGTTTGACTGCAACTCGTTTTCTAATATTTTCCATGGTCTTGCCATATACAGCATTATTCATTAGTTTGAAAAAGTTTTTTTCAAATTCATTTTTTGCTACTGCCCTCATACTAGTATTCAAATCAATATATGATTAGAGCCAGGAAGACTGCTTAAATTTTAGAATTTTATGTATTTTAACGAGTCGAAGACCGTTTGAAAGAGCTTGTTGCAGAGCAATATAATGAATAACGTAATTTCTTTTAGGTTGAAGTGTATCTAAAAGTTTTTCCTGCTTAGATCCCGAAGGTTTTGCATATTCTGGACAGAATGGTAAATCATTATAATCATCGTGTATTTCAGGAGAATAATGTTTACATATGCATCCACACACGTACGCACGATGTTACTTCACCGAGAGCTACGATTGAAGTGGTTCTATCGACTTGCAAGTGTATCCAAAGCGATTGGCTCTCACACATCTGGGTGCAATAATTGCCAAATAAACTAGCCGTATCTGTTTAAGGGATTGGGAAAGTTTCGACCAAAGAAATTTGAGCTTTTAAGTGTTTTAGATGCTTCGACTCAATTCTATTCATTCAGAATACTGATATTTTAAATAATTTGTTTAATTTAATGTAAATAGTAATATTTATACCACTATTAGTTTATTTTAATGTTGCTGATATAATCTGTGTAGAAGATTTCTTTCAATGTGATAATAAACTAATCCCTGTAGAAAGACAACTAAAATAAATTTCATCAGCGCTCTGACTTAAATAATATAATAGATGCAAGGGTGGCGATAATTTTTCATTTGCGTTTCATTATTTTCATGTGTGAGAAATGAGGGCTATCGATGAGAGTCAGTGCATCGAAAATACATCTCTAGTCGCCTGCGTGGGGACTATAGGAAACGTAATTAAAAGTACAGAGGAGGGGGGTAACGAAGAAAGCGAGAAAGATAGTAGAAACTTGAGGCGCTTTGAACGAAAATTTGTCTGAGTGGGGACTATGGGAAACGTATTTAAAAGTACAATGGAGAGAGGAGCTGACCTCGCCCAAAAAATAACACAGCAAAGATGCACCCTGAAGAGCATCTGTGTAGGGTCAAGCTGTATCTGTTGCAGCTCTCGCTCGCTGTAGAGAGTCAGTGTAGAGAAAACATACGCCTGCAGGCGCCTGCGTGGGGACTATGGGGAGCGTATTTAAAAGTACGGGGGAGAGGATAGCGGAGAAAACGAGAAAAAGAGTAGAGAATCGGCGTGCTTTGCTCGAAAATTTGTCTCCAGACTATCGGTTGCAGCTCTCGCTGTAAAGAGTCAGTGTACCGAAAACATAAGCCTACAGGCGTCTGCGTGGGGACTATGGAAAACGTATTTAAAAGTACGGGGGAGAGGGCAGTGGAAAATCCGAAGATCTAGCTGTTTCGACTGCACTGCGCAGGTTGTAGAGAATCGATGCAATACGCTAGAGTGGGGACTGTGGGGAATGCATTTAAAAGTACGAGAGAGAAGGTAGTCAAAAAATCCCAGGATCTAGCTGTATCTGCTGTACCGCGCGAGATATACAAAATCGGTGTTCTTTGAACGAAAATACTGCTTGTAGTGGCCTGAGTGGGGACTATGGGAGATGCATATAAACGTATTAGAGAGGGGGTAGCTGATGTCGTTCAAAGAAACACGAAAAGAGACGTTGCACGTCGCAAGCGTGAATGAATCAAGCTTGAGAAGCTTTTTTAGTGGAAGGGGTACAAATTTCTAGTATATTTAAGCAGTCCTCTGCTCCGTGTTTGTATACATTTCCGAATGTACTCAAGCAGTATACTGTTCTCTACAATAGTTGAGAAAGCTGTAAAATTTGTAAGTATATTTGAAATATTTTATTATTTTATTTATAAATTTATTCTTAATGAGTAATATTTTCATAGATAACATGGATCTGATTGTTGATACCCAGGGCTTCAAGGGGCAAAACGGTGAATTCATAGTCAAGGAGTTGGCCTACATTGATCCCAACGAGCCAGCAGCAGTAGCTCAACTAGCTACATTTCAATCACCGCACTCTTGGTACGACTTGTCGAGCGATGTTCAGTGTGTCAATCTGTGGCTCAAATATTCTTTTCACGGATTAAAGTGGAGCATCAGTGAACTGTCATACGACAAGCTAGCCTCCCCGATTTATCGCCGACAAGGAACGTTATTATTTGGGTGAAAGGTGCACAGAAAAAGGAGTGGCTACAGCTATATTTCCCGGACGTCCGTAATATAGAAGATCTTGGATGTCCATCCTTAAAGACACCAGGATTTCGAACTGCGCTGGTGTGTTCACATCACCTTCCTGACTGAAGGAGAATTGTGCAGTTCAAAAGGTTAACGCAATAAACAAGTGTCTCCGTGCAGTACGACAAGATGTTATCTTCCCATTGCATTTCTTTGAGGATTATTATTCCTCATCTGATTCGGATACAACAACGACAACATTGGAATTTATCATGTGAGTATAATATATTCTTATTAGTACATTGTGCAACGAGTGAGGTATAGTTGCTGATTGCGCACGAGGGCACGTTGCCGCACGAGCGAAGCGAGTGGCGCCATGTGTCCGAGTGGCGCAATCAGCAACTATACCGAACGAGTTGCACACACTATTTTTTCTCATAAGTGCTGGATCACTGGATGACAGGATGAGGATGAAAGCTGCGGAAGGGAGGGACGGGGGTAGGTAAGGGCGCGGAAGGGGGGTAAAAAAAAATAAACAGAGAAATAAAAAAAATTTGCATTCTATGACAAACGAGTTTTTTCATTTTAATTGTTAATTAAATAGTTACAACTTATCATGATACGTAACTAAATTTATAAACATAATAAAAATGTAATATTATAAAAATACGTAGTTTACATTATATAAAAAACATGATTCTTGAAAATTCAAGATTTCTTATGGTCTTCGAGTATAATTGACAGATTATTACAGTTAGAGATGTGTAAATTAATGGATTTTTTACACTGGTCATCTGTGATCAATGTCCTTTCACTCGTAGTCTCATTGGTTTGAACCTTTGGCGTAGTTGTAAAGTTACACTCTGATGTTGATGGTACGTTATGATTTGAATTAGACGATGAATTTGAAGATCCAAAAACTGATGTAGATATTTGTTTTGAAATTTTTACTTTACTTGCTGTCGAGTCCTCAATATAGCCTGCTGCCACTGATTCACTTTTCCAGCCTCCATGGCGTTTTAGTGTCAACATATCTGCACCAGAGTCAGCCAGCAATGTCGCAGAGGTTCTGCGAAAGGTATGACCAGTATATGAATCAGCATTCTTCAGTTGCAGATACGTTGCTACAATCTTTGGCATATTTGCAATAGTATTAATGCCAATGGGTTGTTTAATGCACTTCCCATTACGGTAACACACAAAAAATCTAGTGGTATCTATATCCTTGGGCCGTAGGTTAACATACTTTTTGTACATATCATAAAAATCCTCATTCACAATAAATGATTTTGGTTTCTTGGTTTTGGTGTCTGGAATTTTTACCAGGACCATATCCTGTTTGTCAATGACATTGTCGATTGTTAAATCACACAGCTCATGCTTACGTAAAGCACCTTGTACGCCAAAGATCAAAACAACCTATTGCATAAAAAAATTAATGCACTATTACTATCATTATAAAATAAATTGATTATATATAGTTTGTATATATTAGTTTTGTATATAACCCAATATTTACCTTTATAGCCAAATATTGCTCATCGGGGGCCTCTCTTATGAACTTTACAACATCTTCTCCACTTAAAACTTCAACTTTTTTGGGTGCATAACCGTCAGACTTTCTTTTCAAAAATTGGATGAGAGTTGCGTAGTCATGAATATTGACATTATGCCTTACGTGTATGACACTCCTCAACATTGAATATGTTGCCCATAGACTGGTAGGTGCATGGGTTTCAGCAAGCTCGTCGAAATAAGCTAACAGAACAGAGTCACATAAATTTGTGACTTTCTTCGCCTTCATCCATACGATAAATTTATCATATGCTGCTTCGTATTTTGGTTTGGATTTGGACGGCATCAAATTATTGACAGCATTCTCTGCCCTTTTTTTTACATCCGATGGTAGTTCCTCTACATCTGAATTTTCTGAACCGCTGTCCGGTATTATAGTTGTCGCTTTTCTTTTGAGGTTAGACACTGAAAATAGACAAAGGTATATCCCACTTTATACACATAGTAAACACTCGTATCATATCTTAAACGACAAGTGTTTATACTTACTAATTGTCTTTTTAGATGTAATAAGCGATATTGAGATCAAAACAACGTCTCGCGCGGTAAGTTGTCCACAGGCGAGAAAACTGACTTAGGCATACACTGTCAGGGGGCGCCGCGATCACAGCGCGAGGGACGGAGCTTGGCGTTAATTTTCATAACTCAACGCTTTTGCGTGACGTTATTTTTCATTACTCAACGCTGTTGCGTAATGTAATACAATAACACAACGCTTTTGTATGGTAAAGTAGAGTTATAGAAAAAACACTCGCAGTGCATGCAATCGGCCATTTAGCGCTCGGAAAATACCTACGGAATGGGACACTTTACCAGCACATATGAGAAAAAATACATAAACAAATATAATAAGCTTAAACATAATGTTTCTGTGTATATATATATATACATATATATATATATATATGTGTGTGTGTGTGTGTGTGTGTGTGGGCACGGTATTTCACATTTCTTCTTAACGGTTAACATGTTCAGATGTCAATATCACTATTGTATTTATTCAAGAATTTTCATGTATTTATTTTAAACATTTTTTAATACATATATTTTAGTGATGAGAATATATACTCATGTAATAAATAACAATTTTGAGATGTGCTTTAGTTATAAGAAATTTTATATATGTGTTAGCTATAATACAATATGTATACTCATATAAAAAATAAGGATTTTCATAAATAAAGCATAAAATATATCATGAATACTGGATTTATCTTTGTACTATCACCAAATCCTAAAATCCTATTCCTGTATCACTAGCATCAAAAACTGATAAAGTTTTTGTATATACCCTGCCTAAATATTATTAGAAGTTTCATAAGCCCTCAGGAAGGCTCATTGCTCAGAGACTCAGCCAGCGTCTAGATGTCAGCTCCTGAACAATCAGTCATATTGAAATTGCAACCAATCATGTTTGATAAAACAAGTTGGCTCGGTAACGGAGGCGCCACCGTCGGCAACACTAGTTTATCACCATCTTTAATCCTGCAAATCCTATTCCAAATTATCCATCGCATCCCAGGTCGATAAAGTAAATTACCGATGCCCACCCTGAGCTATGGTGGGGAGGTCGGTAACGGAGGCGCCACCGTTGACAACACTGATTTATGGGGGGCGTTACCGCTGGCAGCACGATTAATATACAATGCTCTGTCGGTAAAACAGAGACCTACTAATATGAGTTACCATGCGTCGGTATTTGGTGGCCCAGAACCCGCTTGGCCTAGTAGCCGCGCAGCCCCTACTACTCAGGTTTAAGATTTATTCCTTGCTTCGCTCGCCTTTCTTCAATGTGCCCATGTGTTTTTAAAATAAATTATTAAACTTGGAGAGTACGGGGTAAGTGGGTTTACACATTCAGGTGTTAGATTTATTTCTTGCCTTCCTTGGAGTTGCCGACATGTTATAAAAAAGAATTATTGTACTCGGAGACTGTGGGGTAATTGTGTTTACACATTAATTACAGATTTTTTCCCTGCTTAGCTCGCCTACCTTCGATATGTTTTTAAAATAAATTATTAAACTCGGGGGGCGTGGGGTTACGGGTTTAGATTTATTTTCTCGTTTTCTACATCGGATACGTTTAACGCTTTAATCATTACTTTATTTCCTATATCTAACTCGAAATGCTCCGCGTAAGCGTTCTTTTTCGCCGCGCGTTTGAGAGCTATTCTATGTGCTTGCTCGCATGCAAGCGATATCCGTATTTCGTTTGTGATTTCAGCTTTTTCCGGCGGTATATATAGATATTTTTCCTATACTCGCATGGGTATTCGACCGAAATGTAATTCCGTCGGTGTGTAGTTTGTTTTTTCGTGGTGCGTTTCATTTATAATATTTTGTATTATTTTTACGTATCGCGACTAACCTTTATGTTTATCGCTTACAAATGTGCGAAAAAATCGTCCTAGTTCCCTGTGTACCCATTGCACAATATTACTTTGCGGGTGTCGGATAGATGCATATACAAGTTTAATGTTTTTGTTTTTAAACGCATTTACAAATTTTTCGCTCGTAAATTGCGTCCTGTGGTCGCATGTTACCGCTTCTGGTTTACCGTACTTCGGTATATAATCCTCTGTAAGTTTTTTTAATTACCGTGTGAGCTGTTGCTCATCGGAGAGTATAAAATACAACGTATTTACTAAAGACATCTATGCTTGTTAATAAGTATTTTACCCCCCCCCCCTCCCCGCCGAGGTAGGAAGTGGACAGTAAAAGTCTATTGACAGTAATTCACCGGGCTTTCACGTTAAGATAGGTTGTGACATTTCCCTATATTTTTTAGTTAAGTATTTAGTTCGTTGGTAACTGTCACATGTTTTTAAAATTTTCGCTATCTTTCTGCGTAAGCCTGATGCGTAGAAATTCTCGCACAACATCTTATTTAATTTTCGCCCTCCTATGTGGCCGTATTTTTTGTGTACCTCGTTTATAAACTCTCTTAATACGCTAGTCGACATTACAAGTTTTGATCGCCCTTTTGCTTTTTTATATAACACATAATCTATAAGTTCGTAATGCTTACAAGTTTTTTCATTGTTTTCTATAAGCTCGTCGATTAGTGTACGCGTTTTAGGATCCCGCATCTGGCTCTTTTCTATGTTTTTACATATATTAATCAGTTCGCGGCTTGATTTTTGCTGGAAGATAGCGGAAATTATGATTTCAGATTGGCTTTCTGCCTTACTTTTTTTGCTTACGTCCATGTGGCTAAGGTAGTCCGCTACTGCGTTTTATTTCCTTGGAATGTGCGTTGGATTTAAATTAATGTCCTGGATCGCAAGTTTTCATCTTTGTAGTCGTTGGTTATTGAACTTGCAAGTTCTTAGCAATGTTAGAGCCTCGTGATCTGTATGGACTCTAATTTTGATTGCCCCCGATTTCAGGTATGTATCGAGCTTGTTGAGTGACCACACAATGACGAGCATTTCTTTTACTGTAGTAAAATATGAGCTTCCGCTATCGTTGAGTGTTTTGCTCACAAAGCATACAATTTCTTCCTCTCCCTTATCGTTTAGTTTAGAGAGGACCGCGGCGAGTGCAAAGTCTGACGCATCTGTCGTCCGTATGTACGGCTTTTTTGGATCAGCATATTTTAAAATTATGTTATCATCAAAAAGCGTTTTTATATTTTCGCACGCTGATGTTTAGTTGTCCAATGACATAGCACATTTTTCTCATTAGATTCAATAATGGTATTAGACTTTAAGTAAAGTGTTTTGTAAATTTTGAATAGAAATTTATGAATCCAATGAAGCTTTGTAGCAGTTTTAAATTTTTCGGTCTTTTGAAATTACGAATTGTACGTATTTTCTCCGGATCCGGTCGTATTCATCTTGCGGAAATATAATGCCCGAGAAATTCTATCTCTTCACAGAAAAATTTAGATTTTTTGAAATTTAGTCGTTAAGTTGTGTTCGATTAGCCTTTCATATAATTTATCGAGATGTTTGATGTGTTATTCGAACGTACGCGATTTGATCATTAGATCATCTACAAATAGTACCAGAAATTCATTGAAATTCCACGCGGTTTCCGCCAGCTCTCGAATTAACGCGGACCCGCTTGTTTTAATACCGAACGGTATAACGTTAAATTCGTAGACGTGACTATCGACTTTGAACGTGGTGTATTTTCGCGAATTTTCTTCTAGTCTGATTTGCCAGTAACTAGCCATGAAATCAGTTATGCTTGTTATTGGCCTATCAGCGCATCGTTGTAGTACCTCGTCGATACTGGAAGGTCCCTCGTAATTATTTTGAAGAACCATATTTAATTTTTGTGCATTTAGGCATGGCCTTACCGATCCGTCGCGTTTTCTTACGATCTGTATCGGGTTTATGTATACGCTATTCGAGCGTCTTATTATGTTTAATTTTAACCTTCTGTGAAACTCATCTAGTGCGTCTTATCTGTCAGCGATAAGTATTGGGTGTGGTCGGCAAAACTAAGGTGTATTGTCTGTAATAATCAATTCGAATCGTCTGTAATAATCAATAATCGTGCTCATATGTAGTTAAAAGACCGGGTTTCTTTTCAAATACTTCTTTTCTTTTGATAATTATATTTTTTAATATATTTCTTTGTGCGTCGTTGAGGTTTTCACAAGAATTTACTTTCCTGTCGATCTCTTCGATTGTGAGTTCGTATGGATTTTCATAATTATTTTCATAATCTTCGTAAAGATTATTGAGATCCGTGTGGTATTCTTTTTCGGTGTATCCACTGGTGTCTTAAGTTGACGTGAATTCGTTATGCGGCATTTTTTTGTCTACGTACGATATTACCCTGTCATTGTTTTTTACCGAAAAGAGAATTTGTCCGTGCACCGTGTCGATTAGCATTTTTAACGATTTGATTGTGTCGAACCTGATTATACAAGGCTTGACTAGCTTTGGTATTACTATGAATATGATTTTTTCAGACAGTTTTTCGAATTTCGTATTTAAACGCAATTGTATTTTAAGCCGATCCAATTTGCTACCCGTAGCGCCTTTTATGACTTTACCGCAGATAAGTAATGTTGGACAAAGCTTAAGAGTTTTGTAATTTTGATGATAAAATTCTTCGAAGATGGCCGTTACCTCGCTTCCCGTATCTACAAGTGCCTCAACCTCGATGTTTTCTATGAATATTTTAATTTCTGGGCAGTGGGATATTTCTACTTCGCGACTGTCCGGGTTTATGTCGTGCAATAGTTCGTTGCGCGGGTTTTCCATGATGGACGCGATTTGAGCAGCTGCGTCGTTCTAGAGAAGGAAGTCCATCCGCCTTGGACGCTGCTACTGTATGTTTCCCGAATTTTGTTTAGTTATGTTTTGAAAACAATCCAGGAAGTCGATGTCATAGGGATCTTTCTGGGGGGTTTATTATGCAACATCCAAGTTCCAGCCTGGGGCCCAGCGCCTTGAATTTTATTTTTTGTAGGCATGAGCCTGCCTGCGAGAGCGCACACGACCGATCTTGGCTACGGCAGTGCTCACTTCGGCCGAACAGCTACGCCCACTTTCTCGCGTTCGGGTACTCTCTCTCTTTCTCGCTCACAACGCGCTCGGATCTTCGGGTATACTCGGGTACGCCTGCGCTCAAATAAACTCAGTACTAACATTGCGTAAATGCAAACGCGTTACTGAGTTTACCTTCTCGCCTGCGGCTTACCAGCGTTTACTACTCTCTCACGCAGTTAGTCAGTTCTACTCACCTCCTCGAATCGATCGCACCTCCAGCAAGACAAGATTTCAATCAACCCACTGAGCACGTGCGCCAGGGAGAAAATCAAATACCCGGTACGCCTCTAAGTGAAGCCTTCCCTGCGACTGGATATTTGTATATTTTATTACTACTATTTTAACACATTAACAGTGCAACCGGGGATATCCTATTGGACTGATCCGGTGAGATTCTCTCACCTCGAGAGAAACTCAGCACGCATAATTAACATACTAACATCGCCTTCGACGGGAAGTAAAAGTACAGCTAAACGCTGTCCGACTGGGACGGCTACGTCGATCCCCAGTCGGTTTTCTCATGAACGCACATCGAATTATTTATTCATTCAATCGCGACATCGTAACAACATTCTCATAAAATTTTTGTATACACCAAATTCTATAGTCTCGTATTTATGTCACTCAGATCTTTCTTAATATTACCCTCAAAATCTTTCATTAGTCTTATAATAAATTTAATTTTCGCTTTCAAAAAGTTATTTTACCTGTAAATTGAAAGCCAGGCATTCGCATGTGTCACGGTGAGGTCAAATAACTCATTTGTCAAAATTGTAACTATTCAACTAAATCGTAGCAATATCATCTCAATTTTGCATTATAGAATAATTGTTTTATAATACTTGTAAGATCAGTTATTTTATCAAACGTGTTCTTCTTTTTTCTCTTAAATATTTTCTTATAGCATCTAACTTGTCATCGCATCATTCTTTGTATCAACAGAATCTCGTCGTCGTTTCAATGAACCGTTCGTTTGATAGCGTGCGTTTGTGATTTCCCTGTATGTACGGGACAAGACTACATCAAGGTTCAAAAATAAACTGTGAAAACATTGTTGATCAGATATTATAACTTTATTGAAATCTCCTAACGATCGGTCCTGGTGTGACCTTCTCTCACAAGTTGTCGCCGAGAACTGACGCTCTACTCATTAAACGCCGCCGAAAACTCGGGCCGCTAAAATAATGACGCTTTCCCGAGGACTACCGAAGGGACTCGAAGCAGTGCGCGCGCTCCTCTATATCTATAGCTATACACACGCAGTCATGTGCCCGCGCGAACGCCTCCCGCCAATCGACTCTCTGGCCTGGTAGTCACAGATCGGCCCTTTAGCCTCTCTGCACTGAAAGTGACCCTCAAAATCCGCTGAGTAAAACTCCTAGAGGGGGTCGTGGCAGTCTAGGAATGATTATAAAATCACTCCTAACCGTATTGGCCTGAAGCCACGAATCGCCTTGTCGATTCGCGCATATGAGAGCCAAATGACGGAGAAACGTAAACAACGTCAACGGTAAACTGTTGGCCCAAATGAAGTTTTTTACCAGGGAGGAGACCAAACTAATAGTTGACAACATTTCACGGCGTAAACGGCGTTTTTCAAACCGATTCGATACCCGTGTTATGCGTTTGATTAAAGTTGAGAAAAAATGACCTCGACAGATCGCGCTCTAGTCACTACACACTCTACAGCAACTTAAGCGTAGAATCATGAACATACATACACAAACCAGTAGTAGCAATGTATGCTTACTAGTAAACACTCTATTGCAATTAAGGTATAGATCGCACATTTGCGATATTTATAAATTTTAATATACGTATAAAATATATATATATATATATATATATATATATATATATATATATATATATATATTTTATACGTATATTAACGTATTTTATACGTATATACGTATATATATATTTGTAGCATTGTCAACGCTTTAGCTTAAAACTCTAATGCATGTTCAGCGTAGAGTATAAATTTGATAAGATATAACAATTTATGTATATCCGTTTAAAAACTTAAATAAAATTTACAATAATTACTATATTTTTAAAACACATCGTAAACTTGACAACACTGTAGATAATGTATATCAATAAGAATAATGGCAGATTTAAGTATTATTCTTTTTTTAATTATTTTTAATAATAGACGTATTATTTCTATGCAGAACAACAGTTTATGATTATTGAATTATATCTCCAATACCTGGTATCCCGGACCTGACCTGTAATTAAATCATTAATTTATATTCAATTTTCTCTCTCTTTCTTGACCTGTCGTCAGAATTACGACACAGGTCAGTAAATGTTCATAGCTCTTTAATAATAATATAAATTAAATACTTTGCGCCGGACCATAAAAGAACCATGACCGTTTTAAACTTAATGAGACGTTCCATCGCAAACTCGTTCTCGGGCTCTCGTTGTCTAACGAGCCGTTTTCAGCTTGATGGTCTCAAGCGCCAAGTGTCGTTTCCTGGTCGTTGGAGCAGCTCCGGCAGTCGTCGTTGCGGCGCTCGCCAATTATGGCGAACTCTGTTGCACAAATATGTGAGAGCTAACCGAATTCAGGAAGGGTGAGGGGAGGTCGGCCGTGATCGAGGTCACGTCGCAGCCCGCTTATGTCGAGATTGAAACCGTTGTAACAGAAGAAGAAGGAAAACTTTGTCGTTCATTGTCGACTCATTCCAAAGAAACAAGCATATGACGTCTTGCAGAGAGCATATAATTGCCCCTTGAGGAGGCTGAAGTACGAGTCAAACAACCATAGACGTGGAGGTCGGCATTGCAGGAGACGGGGTCGTCATCGAGCTCGAGCTTGTAAAGTTGAAGACGAGTTTATAGATCTTAGGTGGATCACGGTGTCGATTTTGCTCGACTCTGTTGTAGCAGTCCTGCATATCTTGAAGCGATTGGCCGTGCCCAGTTTCCAGTTTACCGATATGAACGTCACTTGTAAAGTGTCATAAGATGCTTGCTAATGTAAAGCACGCTGTTCTTTACTCTCTGGATTCACACGTTGTGTTTGTGATGATCCAAGTAAGTGCTTGCGTCTAGTTTTGATAGCTAAAAGGGTAATTTTTAATGCAAAATATTATGATCAATAAAAGTTCTCAATAAAATCTTCAAGATACATAACTCAAACATAAGCATCGAAGACCTATCAGACATGAAATCATTGGGGACAATGAAACGCATACAAGTTAAAAGGTAAATTTGAAGTATAATAGGGTCGCGCTGCTCTCTGACGGCACAGTTTATAAAAAATGTATTCTTGCCATCGGGGCGCTTTCGTGCCCCTTGAGACAAAAATAAACCTGTAGATTTCCACTGGTAGCCCAGCGTCAAAGTAGGCATCATAAGCGTTGAAAGTCTTTTTTGATTACTTTCTTACAATAAAACCACTACTTGGAGTTGTCCGATTGGGTTGTGCCCATATAACTTTTTGTTCTACTACTGATGCCCAACATTTTTTAGCAAGTTTCATCTCTGCTCTTCTGTGGCCCAGATTCCATACATAACGATCGCAGATAGATTATTTGTGTTCGAACATCTGACGTCGTCGCCGGGCATAGAAAATATACTAAAAAGGTAGTCAGGACGGTAAAAATAAAGAATTTGTACAGTAGCACTTTTAAATAATAGTTCCTTTCACGATTGAACGAGGGCCATCACAACTTATCGTAATATGGTTCAAGCGATGCATGTTTTTTGAGATATAATATACATCGCACAGCCGCTTCATAGAGTTTTTGTACTTTAATTGCAAGGTAGACGGTAAAATCAAGATAAATTAAACAAGCAGAATTAATATACGGTAAAATTAAGATACTGACTAATTGAGCTTTTAGACGGCTGTTAAGACCAGCGTCTCTATATCTTAACTAAAAAAACGCAAAACGGGCCTTCATAAAAATACTGGATACATGTGCATTCTATGCAAGCGTTTTAAATAAAGTGACTCCTAGGTTCCTTGCAGTATCTTCAAAGGGAATTTCTACTCCACCTACTACTATTGGTGCAATACTAGCTAGAACTAGACGCACATGATGTTGCACTGAACCAATAAGCATAATCTCTGTCTTACGAACATTGAGGAAAAACCCATTAGCTTGTAACTAATCGAGAATATAACTAACATCCTCATGTAATTTAGCAACATCTGAGTCTCAATTACAATGAAAGCATTGAACGTATATCATTAGACTATCGGCAAATCGCATGCATTTTGAATGATAGTTGTGAAGAATCGAGACAATTTCGTTGATGTATATCAGGAAAATGATTGAACCTGATAAAGAACCTTGTAGTACCTAAGAAGTGCTAGATAAGAATCTTGAAAGTGTGCTATCCAAACTGATCACTGCTTACAAACGCCCAGATAAATAAGAATGACACCATACTATCGCCTTCTTTGGAAATCCAATGCTCTCTAGTTTCTTGAGTAGCGTTGCATTATTAATGGTGACGAATGCACCTTTAAAATCAAAAAGAAATAACAATGTAATCAAATCAAAATCTGCTAGCCTTCTAATATCGCCAGTAACCTCCAAAAGTGCGGATTGGATGCTGCAGTTGTTCCGAAACCCTGACGATACAATGTGATAAGTTGGTAGTTCTCAAGGTACTCAACCACCTATATCGTCAACAGTCTATCAAATACTTTCGCAAAATGCGGAATATTAGTTACGGGACGTGTATCACCTAGTAAGCTGGAAATAGGACACTTGTTTAGCAGCACAATAGCAGATTTTTTTCATGTAGATGGATAATTGCTGGTTGAAATAGATTCATTAAACAAAACTGTAAAAAATGGAGCAAGTTAATGGAAATACGAAAGAGATAGGCCATTGCAGCTACGACTTTTGGCTTTTGATAGGTTTCTGTAAATGGTCTGCAAAAGTTCGATACGATCCAGAGATCTAAATCTTAATTCAGGTCTCTCAAGTGGTTTACTCTGAAAACTCTCAATTACCGCTCGTAACACAATGTTTAAGCATGGAGGATGAGCACAAGTCACCGAGAAATAGAATCCGATTAGCGCTTTCTTGTCGGAAAAGTGCAGAAGCAATTTTCTTGGGAAGGACCATGCCATATTTCCGCAGAAAACCCTAGCACATCACTACATCCTGCTCGTAAATAGTCATCACGTAATTTCTTGATTACACGCTTGACTTTTCTACAAGCATTCTTATAATTGACTTTTGAAAGATTTCTACCTGATTGCCTAGCAACCTTGTGTAATTTGTCCCGGTATTACACTTACTCCTGATTTCATATGTGAACCATGGTAGAGGTTTTTTTAACAAACTTTTTTGTAGTAAGCAGTGCTACAGTATCAAATGCTGTACAAGCAATCCTCTGAAAACTTTTTAGTCGACAAACGACAGTAATATTCGATTCAGAGGCCAGCTCAGAGTGTTTAGATAACATCAAGTTTAAAAAGGCCGAATCAGAGTAACTACGGGAATCTCTTGACATAAATTCATGTTAAAGTAATTCTTATAGATGATGAAATAGAGATGACACAAAAACACGGGAAACCCGTTTAGTCACACTAGCTTTTATTTGAAAAAAACACGTTAGAACAGGATCTTTTGCTGTAGCTGCAGTTGGCACGCAAGTGAAGCGGCAACGCGCAAGCTCCGGGAGAGCGAACACAAGTAGTGCCATGTACTGTTAGATGGCGCTTGAGTCGCATTCAGTAAACTTAGCTTAATTAGGTGACGCGAAGACTTTTAAATCTGTTAGTAGCACATCGAGCCACGTGTTAGAATCCTCGATGTGAACAACAGAATATAATAATCATGTTCTCGATTAAGATTGCGTAAATGCGTGCCATAATAGTCGTTTGAAAACAAATCTGAATTCAGATCACCTGCTAATATAATATTTGTAGCAGTAAAAATTCTGTTTCATTTATGTCGTAATTGTTGGAAGCCTCCACAATGGTGTAATGTAGATCCTCACATATATAGAATGCTATACCTCCACCATTTATATAAGACTGGCCGTGAACAGAAGTTGGATTACATTTTCGTGGCGAAAGTAAGCCACGGTCGTTTCTAACAAGATTATAGTCATTGATAGCAAAAAACGACGATTGCAAAAGAGGAGTAAACTAGGTCTCAGAAACAATAAAAACATCAATATACTTATCAACTAAAAGAAGTTCTATTTCGCCTAAATGTGCTTTAACTTAACTTGCGTTCAGGTAAATGATCCAAATACTTTTCTGAAAATTTTTTGATAAGCTCTTTGCTAACTTATTTGTAACAGGAGACGATGACACGTCAGCAGCACTAGAATTACATGACACTTGACGTCACAAAATACGACCAAGGTTGCTAAATGTTACAATAGGAATGATCTCAGATCGATCGTTCTTACGAACTACAATTTTCACATTGTTCGCTGTTTGTTCCTGCCTCCTCCTAACCTTAGCCAGTTCGCTGAGAAGGTTGTTAGTTCCTCGGAGGCAGGGGCAACGCTGTTGTTTTGCTGCGTTTCGAGGCTCCTTAACGACAGCTCGTTATGTTGTATTTGCAGTTGAGAGATGGAGGACTCGTCGTTCTCAAGAGGGCGAAGCCTTTTCTCCAGAAACCCTTTCAGACATGGTGTCTTGCGCCTGAACGGCCAAATTCTGAACTCTACAAATGTCATCTAGGGCCGCAAAGATGTCCTTTTCAGCGACGTTTCGATAGATGTTGTTTATGCGGAGATTCACACAAGTGATTGAGCCCTAGAGCCAGCGAGCGATGCAGGTACTGACATATTCTTGTTGGGCACTCATCTGTACATGTAGTACAAGCAAGAGTGGCAACATTCTTCACAACTATAGATCTAAATGTTGTTTTCTCACAGTGAGCACATGGCAAGCGGTTCCGCATTTTTCCCACCGTTTACGCTCATTTTAGGTGTTGTTGTGTCTCTACTTCTATACGCTCGCTAGGTACACATTTTTACCGGGGAGTGAATCGAGAAAAAACCGACCGTCACTTAGTTATACCGAACGGTAGAAAGAATTGAAGTTAATTTATAACCAGCAAAACATAAATGATGAATTTCTAAAGCATCAGATAAAAAATATTAGCACGTGAATTTTGTATATATATATATATATATATATATATATATATATATATATATATATATATATATATATCACTACCACTCCCCGGTAAAAATGTGTACCTAGCGAGCGTATAGAAGTAGAGACACAACAACACCTAAAATGAGCGTAAACGGTGGGAAAAATGCGGAACCGCTTGCCATGTGCTCACTGTGAG
>QLSS01000201.1:157570-178336 GCA_024372645.1 Trichomalopsis sarcophagae | reverse complement strand
TCTCTCTCTCTCTCTCTCTCTCTCTCTCTCTCTCTCTCTCTCTCTCTTTAGCACGGCTTTCGGCTCTGTCTTGCTTTCACTCTCTTACTCGCTCTCTTGTCTTCTCGAGGCTCCTGGTAGTCGTCCGTGTTCCAGTCAACGTTTCCCGGGGCATCTCGTAGATCTGATGGCGGCTGGCGTTCTCGGCTCTTCGACGCCGAGGCTGCTGGCTGCTCAGATCTTCTGGATGGTGATGAAGAACGGGCTGGCTTCTTTCCTCGTAGATCGAGATGGTCATTGGCTTGTACGGGCGTTGGCACTTCCTAGTGCCAACGCGCTGCACCAATAAAACACTCTCACTCTCGCGCACTCTCGCACACTCATAAGACTCTCCTGATTTTCCTCTGATCGTCGACCTAGGGTCGACAAGCAAAGGAGAGCGCGTTTTCTTTCTCGCACATCGAGAGAGAAAGAGAGAGAGAGAGAGAGAGAGAGAGAAAGAGAGAGAAAGAGAGAGAGAGAGAGAGAGAGGGAGTCAGCTTATTCTTTGAATTGCTGCTTAAGGTCTGCCTCTTCTCCATTAATGCGGAGAAGTTCTCGACTATCAGATTGCTAAGCGTTACCGCCGTGCTGCCGGTTTTCCCCCTCTCCTCTGTTTAAAATATTATTTTATTATTTGTTTTCATATTGGTCCTAAAGCTAAGGAATTAAGCGTTTTCTACTACAGAGCCCCGCATGCAGTAATAAGGCTTATTACCCTGGGAGGGTGCCAAGAGTTACCTGGTTACCGTTAACGATCTCTCAGAACCCCCGAGTGGTCAACTAGTCCGTTTAGCACCGTTTCTTCACACCTTAGGCTTGGAGGAGGGGGGAGTTAATCTCATTATTGTCTAACAAGTCACAATGAAGAGCTGTCCCTCAGTCATAGAAGCGAGCCGCTGCTCGTTATCGTTCCTTTGTAATTGTTCACAAAGGCTCGATGGAGGAAGAATATCCAGGGATCCAGCAACGCCTGTTTTGCCTCTTTTTGATAAGAAGACATGGGCGTTTTTTAGCTACGGTAAGAATTCAGCAGAAGTTAGAGTTAAGTGCTTAAATCTTCCCTGAGCTGAAAATTGCCCTGCTAACTTTATTAGATTTTGTATTTTGTTAATAAGTACATTTGAAAGCCCTTTTTCATGTATATGGGGTTGATGGTAAGGTACGCATGCGCAATATATGAGTCATTCACATAACGCCTGTCTTGGCTTTACAACAACCAGTGATGACTTTTTTATACAAGGAAAACAAAAAATCTTCAACATTATATCAAATTTTGAATAATTTTTTTCAAATTATTAAAGACTGAACAATTTTACTAATTTCTAGTAATGGAAGGTAATGGCTATGTCCTCGCTTTCGTAGCGAGAGGATTATTTTCTCCAATTACAATAATAGTGAATTTACAATACAATATAATGATTCAATGTCAATCCACTTCTATTAGACAGCTTTCGGGATCT
The DNA here is from genome assembly GCA_024372645.1 of Trichomalopsis sarcophagae. NCBI lineage: Eukaryota > Metazoa > Arthropoda > Insecta > Hymenoptera > Pteromalidae > Trichomalopsis > Trichomalopsis sarcophagae. The sequence goes on along the minus strand of QLSS01000201.1, from coordinate 176,855 downwards.
TACTCAAAAAAACATTTTAAAAATAGTAAACATGAGTTTGGTTTCACATTTAGATTTTCAAGTAGAGATTTGTTTGTAAAGCTAGTAGGAGCATACTTTTTTGCATGTTAGTAGAATAATATCATCCTAGAAGTCACACAATGAAAAACATACATACATTTTCTCAAACATGCATGAGTATATGAGATTTGTATGTCTACAAGTTATTATAAATTATTAAATAAAGTTCTTAATTATTTGTTTAGCTTACTAAGTAATTATTTTTTAATTACAGTAAGCGCATTGGCAGGAACCCCAACAGGATGCAATGCTTCTAGTTTTTTACTACAACGAGGAAGAAAGCTTAGTTTATTCATTACATCAGCAGTTTCAATACTAGGGTGGCTTGTAATATATTTATCAAAGACGTACAAGTTTATTATAATTGAGCGAGTTTAATCAGGAATTTCTATGGGTCTTGCTTCGGTTCCAGAAACTGGTTATTCTGCAGAAATTACTTCACCAGAAATACGATGCATAACTTCGACATGGACAAGCATGGTTATAGTTGTAGTATCCTCGCTGTTTACATTTTTGAATATACATTTCCGGTACGGTCATAAATATTATTTGCGTTTATCTAAATAAAATTTTCAAAAAGAAATGAACATTTTCTTTAGGTCAGGGACTGTAGAAAACAAGTTGTTGGGAAAAAACGGAGGTCGTATTTCAGTGTTTCGTTTCATAATACATATTAATCTTGACATACAGCTAGTTACATGTATAAGTTACATGCATATGGGGTAATTCCTTTAAACATCGTCAAATAGTTGTCGGGGTGGGGGGGGAGGGAAGGGTGAACCAATCAGCCTGCCAATTTTTTTGCGTAAAAGTACAATATAAAAAACGGCTATTCAGTCCCCTCCCCCCAGTTGCCCACTAACTCCCGTAATAAATTATTAAATTTTCAAAAATCGTGAAAAAATGCCTATTTTGAAAAATTTACACAGGTTTACGTAGTCAATTTTTTTAGGCCAAAAATAGAAAACTTCTTGTTATAACGTCAGCTTTCCGGAAAAAATAGTCCGAGAACCTCAGGCTTAAAGGGTCCTTTTCTGTAGCGCAAACACTAATTTCTTGGACTTTTTGCGTATCTTCGATCTCCTGCAATTTTTTTGTTTTGCAGTCGATTTGAGTCTTTGAGCCCTCAAAATGTTAGTATTAAGAATCCCTTTAATTTCTTTTTTTTCGGGAGCTTAAATTCATAATTCCAATACAAAGTTATCGACCATGGAAGACAGCCTAGTTCTCCAAAATCGCCATATTGGCACCGCTATATCTCAGGTCTATCTGTCCCAATCTAGCTCAAATTTTTATGTAAGATAGTCAAAATATAGTAGAGCAAGATGTAATTATTTTAGATTTGTTTATTTAGCTTTTACCATATCTACGAAGTCCTCAAAGTTGGGGTTCAGGGCTTTCTTTAACCATATTTTGCGTTATAGAACGGACGATCGCGCAGTACTAACATACTTCAACTTTGGGGCTTTTTAAGCAAAAAAAATAAATAAATAAAAATACGTAAAGTTTTCGTCTCAGAAAGGCCTTAAATTCCTATTTTGGTCAAGTTACAGCCCTTACAAGACAGCCTAGTATAAAACCCTCACTTTCTTTCGCTTTCTAATATATTGAAAAGAAGTAAGGTTAGTTATTATAAGAAAATTAATCTATACCCTTCTCACTAGAATGCAGCGTATAGTATAATACGCTCTCTATAGCACAAAGTATAACACTATACTTGGCATCCGGATACTATCAAATTATCATTAAACAAACCCTACATACGAAATCGATAGTAATTGACACATTCAATAATTAATGAAATAGATAAGAACAAGAAACAACAATGCAAGGCAAAGTAAGAATAAAAACAAAATTAAATTAGAATGTTGACAAGTAAAATCAGTTAAGAAATCAATAATAATAGTAGACTCACGTAAGAAAATAATGATAAATTAGAACAAAAACATAATAATGTAAAGACACATATATACGGCAAGAGACCATGCGAAGCACACGGATACGCGCGCACACATTGCGGTTCTACAGCGGAGGCACAAGATAAAGCGAGGCACACATTACGACTCTACGACATTAGACTAAGCAGACCACACCGATACTAAAACCGAACCGCTACAAAATATAACGAATACAGCACAGTATAAGTAGAGAGAAAAATAAGAAGCCTACTGTACATCATGGACCGCGCATATCCGAAAGCGATGCACGTGCAATGAAGAGGAAATCCACGGAGCGTGCAGCGCTATCGGCAAGTGACATATAAGTCACGAGCTCCGGAAGCTCGAGGAGCCGCCGAAGAAGACACCGCGCAAGTTGGCTCAAAATGCATAGAGGAGCTTCTATAAGCCTGCAGATAAGAATAAGTAAATCAGAGGCGAGTTTGACAGGACAGGAGCACAAGGGGACTCGATGTACGAAAGGAGAGGAATTTTACACTGATTTTCTGATTGGTCCTCCCTGTAACGTCATATGCATTAAACGCTCTAAATAAGGCAAGAAGCTACATCTAGGCCTCCTAATTGGCCAAACATCCACCATGCCGAGGAGACGGAAATCGGAGATCGCCTCTGCTACGAAAGCATAAAAGAGCCCACCAACAGGTCCTCACGTCCTCAGTCTGATTCAAAAATCGTCGCCACACGAAAGCTCTGCCCGAGCCCGGTCCGGTATAACATCTTGAGACTAAGAATCATTTTAACAGTTCAGGACTTAGAACATTTCGAATAAATGCAAAGACTTATAATATTTCGGATAGTGAAAGAACTTCGAATATTTTAATCATATATACTTAAAATTATTTCAGTTATACAACTAGCATACTTACGTTGTTGCTCTTTATTTTTGAAGTTCTAAATAATTTACAAAACGATTAGGTAGTTGCAAGCGAGCGTTAATATTAAACCGTCTAGCAACTAAATAAATCTAATTAAAGCGAAAACGTGAGTGAATATTTGACCCCAAAGCTCCTGATTCCTGATGCACCCATTCAAAATCGAAACCATTCGATTTGGGAAGCAGAATTTGGGATTGGGAAGCAGACACCGCTGAGAGGACGTGCTGGTAGCCAGGCATCCAGTAGCAGAGAATAAAATAATAAGTGACTTTATTTAAATCAGCATGCCTTAATCACACACTTCTCTTTCTTTTTCATGATTAGAAATCCAAGTAGCCTCTCGAATATCACGAATTCACGATAACGATATCACGATTAGAGTCACGTCCATTCGATAAATTACCCGAAAAGTAGCAGAATCAAAATTTAGGAGTTTAAATTAAATTTGTGCGTATAACGGGAACTAGTGCAATTTCAAAAGACTTTCCGGCGGCTACTGGAAGCTATTTTTTCTTAGATTGCGAAGGTAGTCAGGCACCAAGGGCGCTAAGATTATGCGTTCAAAGCTTTGTTGTCCTCCGTGCTCATGAAGCAAATCAACCCGATCAGTTTACTATTTAACATCAATCAGAGTTACTGTTTGGTGACAACTTTCAATAATTCAGGACATAACACTAGTTTTCCAAAATCGCCCCGTTTTCATCCCTGTATTTCAAGACTTTCTGTCTTAGTTGAGCTGAATTTTTTACAAAAAATAAACAAGAAATAGTTAGACGATAAGTTGTTAATTTTTTTCTATAATTTGGGTTCTAACATGTCTACGAAGTTCTGAGAGATGAAGCTTTTAAGGCTTCTGTACTATATATTTCTATTTTTAACTACTTAGTTTCTATTTGTACTGGGCGCTAAATTTTAGGAATAGCCGTTTTTTCTAATGTACTTTTACGCAAAAAATCGGCGGACCGATCGTGCGACCCCCCCCCCCCCCCTTTATTTTATTTTACATAAAAAAATTAATTTCACCTCTGAAAGAAATTAAACGATTATGGCAAGTTATGGAGAAAACACTTTAGAGTTGTTTGAAATTGATCAGTATTACTTAAGTTTAAGTTTGGAACTATTCAACTGAGACCATCATTAAACATAATAATTTTGAGTTTATATTATGTTTGAAATAATATTGCAATAAACTTTACTTACTTTGATCGATTTATTTTCTTTTTTAATATGTAATTTTGCTGTAATCGACATATCGTTGCTCTCTACAAAGACTAGCATAGTTCAAATTTGCAAACGAAAACTAGCACAACTCCCGATTTGCCGCGAAGAGTAGCACAGTTTAGAAATGCCGCCAAGAGTAGCACAACTCGCGACTTCATATTACTTAAAATATGAGTATTTTACTTTTTTATTGGGTAATTGAGTTGGTTAAGTTCATGAAAACCTTGGACAAATTAGACAAACCCCAAAGTTTTCAAAGGTTTCAAAAAAATCTAAAAAAAGTGAATAATTTAAAAAAGTGTTTTTTAAAAATTATTGTAGTTGTGAAAAGAATTTAAAATTCTGTAAAAAGTTGTAAATTATAAATATTTAAAAATGTACATTTGGAACAGTTTCGCAAAAATCGGAAAATTGGTATAAAAATTGGTTGATTAAAGTTTGAGTTGTGCTAGTCTAGCGTTCGTCAAATGATTTGTGCTACTTATGATGGGAAATTTGAACAGTGCTACTCGTACGGCAGCGCTATTACAACTACTAAGTTATACAAGTGCTCCTGGATTTGCTTGTACTTATTCAAGACATTTTACTTAGCTATTTTAATCAGGATTAAAGAACTGTTTATTAATCTAAGCAATATACTGTTACATTCTAATCAAATACCCACACATATATACTTAGAAATTTGAAAAAAGTTGTAAAGTATAATGATTGATAGTATATTGTCATCAAAAAATAATAGTACATTTTTTTTAGGATAACTAGAGAATTGTAGCACTACTTTGTGCTGTTTTTTCTGCGGTGTCGATAATTCTAACTGCAACACTGCTATCCGAATCCCCAATATGGCTCAAGGATCGTGGACAAATGAAGGATGCAGAAAAATTTTTAAAATAGTTCAATGGATTGCCTGAGGATCATTTATTATCTTTTGATCTTAAAGATCAAATAAAACCAAAAGTTTTAAAACGATTAAAACGGAATACATCATTCGAAGAACTTCGTTGTCGCAAGGCTATGAAACCATTCCTTATAATGCTTTGTTTCTTCTTTTTTCAACAATGTTCATGAATCTTCGCTATCATTTATTATGCTGTCGATATGACTAATGATGCTGGATTGGCAATTGATGGGTATTTCGGAGCTATTTTGATCGGCGTGACTCGGTTATTTGGTACTATCGTAATAACTTCAATTTCGAAGAAATTTGGAAGGCCAATTCCTTCAATTGCATCTGGTATTGGCATGGCCACTTCCATGCTAACACTGTCAATGTACTTATTCCTAAAGAGTGAAAATATTGTAATACAGGATAGTGGCATTATACCTGCTGTGTGTATTATGATGTATATATTTATGAGCACTATTGGTTTTCTCACTATACCATTTGCAATGATTGGGGAAATTTATACAATCTCTGTCAAAGATATTTTATCGGGTATCACAACTTGTTTAGCGTACATCATCAACTTTATTACTGTTAAAATGTACCCATATATGATCTTAATTATGGATCAACAGGGAATATTTTTGTTTTATGCAGTTGCATCATTTATTGGCACTTTGTTTGTTACTTTTTTTTACCTGAAACAAAAGATAAAACTTTGATTGAGATAGAAACATTATTTTGTCCTAAAGAAAAAATAGAACGGACAGCGATAATACAGAACTTAATAAAGAAATAACGACGCCACTAAGTTCTAGGTTTAATAACAAATGAAAACATTATTTTATACCACACTTGTCCAAAGTGGCGTCTTTTTTTGTGCTTGAAATGCGGGGCAAAAGTATCATATTTTTCGTACTAACTAATTTTGCGGGAAAAATAAGCGATTTGTAAAGTATTATTTTTACAAATTACACAAAAAATAAAATTAATATATTGTTACGAGCCAAGAGTGCAACGGAAAAGTGACGGACCCCAGGCTTGAACCGAGATCCTCTGGCTTGCAAGGCAGGCGTTCTGTCGTCGCGCCACGGCCGCCACCGCTCTCCTGAATAAAATCAGATAGTAATCAACTGATAATCAGCTATAAATCAGCTGATAATCATACCAAAACGTCATATAGTAATCAACTGATAATCAGCTATACATCAGCTGATAATCATACCAAAACGTCAGCTGATAATTAAGTGATTTCAGCTCAGTATTTTTAATAAAGCTGATAGTTATAAATATGCGTTTATATGAGATAAAATGTTAATGATAATCAGGTGTTAATCAGGTGTTAATCATTCAAAATTTGTAACCTTCAATATATTTATTATAAGTTGTGTAAAATAATTAAAATTCATAAATTTCACATAATGTGGGCCAGTACTTGTGTTACCATCATGATGATAACGCGAAATTTCTGGCTGTGAGCTTCAAAATTTTTATTTAACACTTAAAAAAAAATTTTATTTAAATTAAATTATTATAAAATCACTCCTAATCGTATTGACCTAAAGCCACAAATGGCCTTGTCGATTCGCGCATATGAGAGCCAAATGACGGAGAAACGTTCATAATAATATTAATAGGTAGAATATATTACTGATAAAGAATAAATACGTCGCAATTGCTCTTTTCCCTAGCAGCCCTCGGTTAGTTCCGGAACACCCCTACGTAGGGTAAACTACCCCTTATACAAATAAATTACGTATAGTCTAAGAGCCCGTGACAGCAATGCGTGACTCATTTCATTTACACATGGGAAACTGTTTTCCGAAGATGGCATATCTCTCTAATTCTGGAATGCTTGGTCTGGCATGAATTAAGTGGTGCAACGCTTTACCAGGACGTATTATAATATTTTAATTTTTAGCCAAAATCATTACTACTGAAATTTTTAGTATGTATTGTTGACATACCAAATTGGATAAAAAATTTGGTCTGGCAGATTGTAAGCGGTTCTAAATGGGTCTGGCAGTCGAAAAACCTTGCCGGAAAGATGAAGTAGTTTGACTGAAATCATCCTTACTAAACTTTTTTTGTAAACAATACGTAATATATAATGTTACAAAAATTTGGTCTGGCAAAATTCGGGTGGTGATAAATCGGTCTGGCAGCCGTTTAAAAAAGCAAACACATGCGCGCCGTGCCGTGCGCCGCTTAGCTCTGCGGGCTTATCACGCCTACACTGGGTATGATTATAATCCTGCTTTTTATCGGGAAGAAAAAACCGTCATTTTGATATACTTTGACGTTCTAAACAATATATCAAAGCATGAGTGAGTCAGGTACAACATATAGAACATGTATGTACTTGGGCATAAATTAAAATTTTTGTCTTCGATTTCACAGAGAAAAACCACCCACACGCATACGCCCCCCCCCCCACACACACACACACACACACACATATATATATATATATATATATATATATATATATATATATAAAAAAAAAAAAAAAAAAAAAAAAAAAAAAAAAAAAAAAAAAAAAAAGTTCATCATGGCGTCGGGCGGTAAGCAGCCGCCTGATAAGGCTAATAATAAGTATTATAAATGTCATCCGACACAAAGAGCATCGACAGTAATTTGCATCATATGTGAAAGCGTATATCACATAGATGAGTTCAGTCAATTGCAAGGTGCCCGTTTTGTAAGCAGATATTTAGGAATCTGTGACGAACACGAGCACCTGAAACTAACCTCAAAAACGCGCGGAGACACTCTTAGTGACGAAGCAAGAATGATAATTGCAGAAGTGAAACTGACAATGAAAAATGAAGTGAGAAGTGAAATCTTGAGTGATATTGCTGAAGATAGTTCTATCCATGAAAAAACGATGGATGAATTAAGTGTTGTGGCCGAAAATATAAAAATAGAAAATACCTTATTAAAACAACTTAATAAAGAGTTGTATGAAAAAAATGAACTCATGAAGGAACTTTTAAACAAACAAAAGGAATCTAAAAAAGAAAACAAAAACACTTACTCGCAAGTGGTGCAAAACCCTAAACCTAAACCAAAACGTATACCAAAAATTATCATTAAAAAAAACAACAAAGAAGATCAAGCTGATATAAAAGAGTACGTAACACATTACTTAACTAAAGAAAAAACTATATTAACTAAAAACATCAGCATCAACAAAGACAAAGACGAATTGGTCATCACATGTATGAATGAGGAGAGCGTTGAAGACGCAGAAAAAATATTAAAAAAGAAACTTGCAACTCATTTCAAGATAACAAAAGAGCAGCTTCTGAAACCGAAATTAAAATTAGTAGGAATAGAGAACTGCCTCAAGCTAGATGCAGCTGGGTTAGAACATGATCTGAACGAAAGAAATTTCAAAAAACTGAACTCCAAATGTAAGGTACTACATACATATGTTAATGATAAAACTAATAAACAAAGTGCAATTATTGAAGTAACGGCAGAATTGTACAAATTCATAAAAGATAATGATAGCAAAATTTTTGTCGGGTTTCAAAGGTGTAGAGCTTTTGATTTAATTAATATATCGCCTTGCCACAAGTGTGGACGTTTTGGACATAGTGCTAAGAAATGTGTTAATAACGAAAATTGTACTAGATGTGCAGGATCGCACTCAGTGAGAAATTGTAACAATAATAACATTATTAAGTGTGTTAATTGTCTCTACAGTAATCTAACCTACAACACTAAATTAGAGGTTAATCACACGGCTACGGATAGTTTAGCGTGTGAAATACTCAGAAAGAAAATCAAAAGATTAGTGGATATGACTGATTATCCAATGCAACCTACAATACCAAGATTTGTGGGTAAGGTGGATTACTTACGGAAGCAATCTATAGCTTCAGTGTCAACGAACTCACCTATCATTCCAAATATCTCGTCAGCGCAAAACAACAACAAGAGAGGCAGCAATGGATCAAGACGCTGACCTTGCAGATCTGATTCAAAACGAAAGCGAATTTGATGACACCAAGAAGCTAAATGATATCATCAAGCAGAAAAAGAATATTATCTTGTGTAATAATATTAGAAGCTTGAATGCGAATTTCGATAAGCTTGAAATGTTTATTGATAATCTTGTAAAAAAACCTGTGATAATAATATGTACCGAAACATGGAATTTACAACATCCTCAATACTATCAACTACAAGGTTACAAAATGTTTTATAATGAAAGTAAAATAAACAAAGCAGATGGAGTTGTACTATATGTTAAGAATAATACTTTTGAAAACACTAAAATAGAAGTGGTTGATAGGCTGCGAGTTGTAAGTTCTCAGTTAAAATTAATAACAGGAGAATCTTTCACAGTCTCCGCAATGTACAGATGTCATGATTTGCCAAAAACAGAATTCGTCAATTGCGTAAATAAGTTCTTAAAATCGCATACTAATACCAGAAATCATTGTATTTTTGGCGATTTCAATATCGACATATTAGAAAATAATTTTAATAATCTTATCCTTAGCGAAAAAACAATCAATCAGGAGTATCTGAATAATTTTTTTGAACACAAATATTTGCCTTATTTTAGAAGAATTACGAGACCGTCCTCTGACAATAAAACAGGTACCTGTATTGATAATTGTTTTGCTAAAACGAAAAATATTGAACTGATTTCATATAAACTAAATGTCCCTTTTAACGACCATTATCCTTTATTTCTGAGTGTTGATCAATTAAAAAATTCAATAGAAAACACAAATTCTGAATGCTACACTAATTTCAAAAAATTAATAACTTTTGCCAATTACGTTGACTGGAATTATATATTAACTATCAATGACGCTAACAATGCCATGGAAGAATTAATCAATATGATACATAGATGCCTTGAAAAAGCTACATGTTACAGACAAAAGCGTGGAAAAAATAATAATTTTTATCCACGTAAAAAATGGATTACAAGAGCGATTTTAGTCTCTTGTAAAACTAAAGAAAATTTGTATAGATTATGGAAAAAGTATCCACATAATATAACCTTGAAAAACGATTACAAAAATTATGAGAAAATATTGAATAAAGTAATTAAAGATGCAAAGTATAAATTTGAACATAACGAAATCAAACGTGTTAGACAAAATTCAAGGCTGCTATGGAAAACTATCAAAAGTAAACTAGGCAAGGATTCTCAAAGAAAGAATTCGCCCGATTATTTGATTGTAGATAATCAGAAAATAACGGATAAAACGGCAATGGCAAACGCGATGACTGATTACTACTGTAGCGTAGGAAAAGAATTAAGCGATAACAATGATAAAACTATTTTTGTACATCCGACCGATTGTCAAGAAATTCTAAAAGTTATAAAAGAAATGAAAAAGAAAGCTGGAGGAGTAGATAATGTTAGTACAAATATTATACAGACTATTGCGAATCATATTATAAAACCATTAGAATATATTTTTAATCTTAGTATTCAACAAGCTGTGTGGCCAGAGGCACTAAAGAAGGCTGATATAGTTCCCATTTTCAAAGCGGGAGATAGTGGCTGTATGTCAAATTACAGACCAATATCCCTTATCTCAAATATAGCAAAACTCTTTGAAAAAATAATTCATAATAGACTGTGTGATTTCTTTATCACATGTAATATTATATCAGACAAACAATTTGGTTTCATGAAAAATAGAGGTACAACTGATGCCTTGAATTACATATCTAACATCATCTACAAAAATCTCGACAAAAGTAAACCTACTATTACAGCCTTTTTGGATCTGGCCAAGGCCTTTGATACGGTAAACCATGCAATATTACTTAGTAAGTTAGAAAGATATGGAATTAGAGGCAATATCCTAAAGCTGTTAACTAGCTATCTTTCCGATAGAAAACAAAGCGTTAAAATCTCTAACTATAAAAGCGATTATAAAGAAATATCAATTGGCGTTCCACAAGGAACTATATTAGGTCCATTATTTTTTATACTATACGTTAATGATCTATTGTTAGATATGCGAAAGGATACCATCATATCTTATGCGGATGACACTGTCATCATCACGAGCGATGACGAGTGGTCTGCTGCTCAGGACAGGATGAATGATTGTTTGGAGTGGGTGTCCAAATGGCTTGCTCTAAATAAGCTGTCATTAAATCTAAGTAAAACTGTGTACATTGCGTATGGCAACTATTGTAACAGCGTACCTGATAATATACAAATATGTATTGGTAATTTCCCTATCAAAAGGGTAGAAAATTATAAATATCTTGGCGTAATTTTCGATTACAACATGCGATGGGATAAACATATTGATAGTATAGTAAAAAAAACGAGATATCTCATATTTATTTTTGCTAAAATCAAGAATCTATTTGATCGAAAAACGCTTATGATGATTTATTACGCATTTTACCAAAGCCTTGTGAAATATGGTATCATAGCGTGGGGAGGAGCGTACAATAGTTGTCTTAACTTAATTCAAAGAGTACAGAACAAAATTTTAAAAATTATTAATAAAAATCGTTTTGTAATGAATGATATGCCGTTATCAATCAAGCAATTATTCAAGTTAGAAGCTGTTACATATCACTATAATAATTTAAAAACGCAATATAAAAATAGCCATAGTATAACTAGGAACAAAAACATACAAATACCAAAATCACATAAATCAATTAGCCAAAAAGACAGCTACTATGCTGCAGTTAATGTTTTCAATATGCTTAGCAATGATCTCAAAGTTTTAGATCTTAGCAAATTTACAATTAGGAATAAATTAAAAATGTTTATAAGTGAAAAGGTACTTTAGGCAAATACAGTTATTTCCTATTGTCGATCTGGGTGACTTTGAATCCTAGTAAAAATAATCCGCGAAAATATACAAAATATGAACATGACCATGTTTTTAGTACATAAGTATAGTTCATAAGTTTTCTTTTATTTTTTTGTACTCCGCTCTACGTACAGGCAAGCTTGTTTTGCCTCTGTAGAATACCTTTAATGGTATATGTAAGTGGATGGTTAAATAAATAAAATAAATAAATATATATATATATATATATATATATGTGGGAGTGATATAGAGAGCGTATGTGGATGTGCGCGCATGTGTATGAAAAAGGAAGGATGCGAGAGACGGAACGTGAGGTTTAAGAGGAAGACCGGATTATGTTATAAATCAGAGAAAGCCCGAGGAAAGGTTTTATGAGTGAATTGAGCGAGAATGGTTGTATGAGTTTATGATAGGAGGGACGGCTGGAAAAGCGGAGAGCTCAGCGCAAGCGCTGCACGTGGGGAACACGCCAGGGCCAGCTGTTGGGCCCGAGAGCGACCGACGCATGAGTGAATGGATGCACGAGTGAAGATGAGTTAGGGTGAGTGGAGGGGGCAGGTACGGCCAGGGTGCCGACCGGCAACCCTAGTAGAGTTTAGTTCTAATCCTGCCAGCGCAGAACGCAGACGATGTAGCGAATAATTAAAATATACTATTTGTACTAAGAATCTAAGTCTTACTTTCACACTTCACCTCCAGATATCCCACAAATATATATATATATATATATATATATATATATATATATATATATATATATATATATATATAATTAGTTTACAATCTGCCTGACCAACTTTTTTATGCAATTTGGTATGACAAAAATACATACTAAAAATTTCAGTAATAATGATTCCAGCCAAAGACATTTTTATTGTAGACATGTTTCCGACTTTCTTGCGGAGCTATGCACAGTTTGTACTCTGCCAGCCTTGGATTATTTTTATTCTGTAGTTAAAAACAGTCAAATAACAAAAGGATATTTGTAATTAAATTATGCCGGACTATTATATTTTTTAAGCCACTAGTTTTTTCCTTAAAATTAATATATATGGGGTTCTGAAGGTTGCTGTTCTTTTTATCAATTGAGAATGTCTTTATAATAGTTGAAATATTTCTAAGGAAAAAAGAAATACACAATAAAATACATGATAAAAGAATATACACAAGTTATTTTCTACATTTGTATAATACAGAATACACTTATTAAAAAATACATTTTTTCTCTCTAAAAAGTAAGGGGTGCAACCCTTAATATTTAAACTACTACAGATTTGCTGCTCTTTGTATGAAAAAATTGTTTACGTTCCATTAAAAAAAGTTGAGTAGGAGCCAATGCAATTAATAAAAACGATTTGGGGATAACTTTTAAGGGTAATTCCAACCCTTATAAGGACATTCTTAGTCGATAAAAAGAACAGTAACCTTTAGAACCCCATGTATACAAATTTTGAGGACAAAAACTAGTGGCTTAAATAATATACCTAATTTATTTATTTAAGGTTAGTTTACCCTCCATCGGAGCTTTTCTGAAAAAAAACCTTGTAATATATCAACTTAATTTTTTCGTGTAATTTGTAAAAATAATACTTTAGTTTGTTTCTAGTTATTTTTTTAAATTTTTCTAATACAAATATACTTAAAAAAATTACATTTTCTCTCTCCATAAATAAGGGATGCGACCCTTAAGGGAATGTCGGCGCTAAAGCTTCGCAAATCTGCCACGGGGTATTTTGTATTTCTAAACTTTTAGAAAAACATACAGTCTGATCGAAATTTTCTTTCAGTAGAATGGTTCGTTTAACTTAACACTACAGCGCTACAGACTCAGTTTTTTATTTGCAAGCTTTATTTAAAAAGTTTTTTGTAAAATTAGATTCCAAGGTTGGCGCTGCAATCGCATAAGTACGCGTAAACATCTATTTGTATTTTAAAGACTTTAGAAAACTAAATGTCCAATCGAAATGTCCTTTGGTAGAATGATTTATTAAACCTAACACTAGAGCGCTACAAGGTTGTTTTTTCATTACAATCTTTATTTTAAAAAGTTCGCAGAGCCGTACTACGATGCATAGCATGCGCTTGCATCGTAGACGTTAGCTCAGTAGTTAGAGCTTCCGTTTGTTAATCTTGGGGTCCGCGGTTCAAGCCTGCGTCTACTCTTTTTCGTTTTTCGACTTGTCTCTTCTCCGTCCGTTACACATGAGACATTTTCTCCCGTTTGTTTCATTGAAAAAACTTAAATATTAAAAAAAAACGTTTTTTTGTGGGTAAAGTTTAGGGGCGATTTCCACCTTTATAAATGGATTCTCTCTTAAAAAGAGTTTTGGAATTTCTTTGAATTTGATAGCTTGAAACTTTCCTTGTTAGAAACCTCCATGACCGATGTGTATATTTATGTTTTTAAAATAACGGCGTGCATAACCTATATCTGTACCTCATTATTTGTGTAATGCGCCATGTTCATATTATACATCGTCGCTCCTTACGAAGACTAGCACAGTTCAAATTTTTCAACGAAAACTAGCACAACTCACGTATTTCCTGCGATGACTAGCACAACTCGCGACTTTGTGTTACTTAAAATGTGAGTATTTTACGTTTTTATTGGATTGTTGGGTTGGTTAAGTTAATGAAAACTTTGACAAAGACAGGAAAATCTTAAAGTTTTAAAAAGTTTCAGAAATTTATAAAAAAAGTAAATAATTGAAAAAAAATGTATGTAAAAAACTATTTTGTAGGAAGTGACGATATTTTGTAACGGGTCGTTTGACAGACCCTTCGTATAGGCGCGAAGATGCCGTACGTCACCTCAAGAAGGTCCTTCTCCTGATCAGCTGTTCGTCGATGACGACCGAGTGATAGTGAGCGGACGTTAGCTTCTGTGTGCAGTGCAAATGCGTGGTGCGCCCAAAGCACCACGCTTTCCTCCGCGTATCCGTGGGTAGACGATCAATCGGGATAATCGAGAATTAAAAAAAAGAAAGAAATAATCGCTTGTGAATTAAAAAAATAAACTATCTTGTCATAGTTCAAGTCGTGATATATAAGGTTACAATAATCTGAGAACGACGCTTGCGCGCATGAATGCAAGAGGAACGCGCGCGGTTTCACAAGTAAAGATGGGCCGATGATTCGGTGGCGACGAATCTCGGCCTTCGACGGCTTTGTTCTCATATCGAGAAGAATATTACTACTCGGTCGCGGGCCGAACGCCTGTTTACTCGCCCTCACGACCGGTGACGCCTCCCAGGAATAGGTGTGGGCTGCGGTGGTTCTGGAGGCGTCGCTCCAGGCACTCGAAGCATGCTAAACACACTTTGTGCGCCAGGTGTGGCTATCGGATTCTAACGGATCGTCGCATGGATGTACTGACGGCCAAAGCAAAATCGAGCGCGCTCTTGCTCCTCGCAGGAGAAATCTCTTATCAGCGCCGCCGCTGACGTCGTCTGCTAGTCTAGTTCTAATCGCGCGACATACGAGCGCACGAGATCCAAAATCTCAGCGCTCGTTACAATATATATTTATTCAATCCAGATAGATTTACATAGTATTTTAAATACTACATAACCCTGCAGAGATAAACATAGTTATCTGTTCGCTGGTCTAGGCTCACATTAAAAAAAAAAAACTATATAATGGAGTACTTAATTACTAAAACTTTGTTTTACTTTGAGAGGTTTTCTCAAGATTCAGAACCTTCATTTCGTTTGGTAATTGATTAAAGTTGTTACGGCCTTTATATAGCTATTTTTATCTCTAATTCTCTTTTTATTTTTGAAAATAATAATACTTTTATTCTTAGTGACTTTTTCTGATTTTTGATATTGTTCTTTAAGATTATTACAGTACGTATAATAATATTAGCCGTAGCCTTAAAGCTTCATAGGTAAACAATTGCTCTAGATTCATGGGATTCGCTTGCATGACAAAAATTTTTTTTTGTTGATTATTTTTATAATTTTTTTCTGCAGTTTTTGTACAAGGTCTTGGTTATTTCGGTACGCTCCACACCAAGCGATGATATCATACCGTGAATAAAGGCATAGTATATCGTCCTTAATGTCTCTGTTGAGATTAACTTAGTAATTTTGTAAAAAATATATACTACTATATTTCGTTTTCTTAACTATATATTAAACGTGTTTGTTCCACTTTAGATTGGAGTAAAAACTGTTCCCAAATATTTAACGTTTTTAACTCTATAGTTACCTTTTTACCCTTAATCCTAATATCAACTTAAGCTGGTACACTATTCCTATAGCTACCGAAAGTTATGCATACAGTTTTATCTATCGTTAACAATAATTTGTTCACTGCTAACCACTTAGATGTCACTAGTAAATATTTATTTATAGTTTGTTGAGTTTCACTCCAATTGTCACCACTTGATACTATTGCAGTGTCGTCAGCATACGACATTATTGCCTCCAAGGAGATTTTCTTCAAGATATGGTTAATATACAGTTAGACCAAGCTGTAGAGCAGTTTTACATAACATAATTTGTTGCAGCAACCGACTATGCGATCATGTAAAGAATGATAAGCAGATGATAGGGTATATGTTTTTCACTTGCATTTCCGTTCCTTATTGTTAGTTATTGACAATTTATTGCAAAAAAACGCGATTTTGTTTCTATTTTTTGCCTATTATTTTAAAACTAAAGAAACTATCAGAATGCCTTAAGAAAATGATTTGTATACAATAGAAATATCTACAAAATGAGAGGTCGAACGCCTCAATCGGATAATTAGGTCCTGAGATAATTAGGAAAAACCGAAAAATTAGGCGTTTTTTCGAAAATTCATGGATCCGTCATTTTATGAGCTGGAGCCCTAAAATTTTAGAAAAAAATGTGGCTGTCTTGGGAGCAGCGAGTTTAATTACAAAATATCTAAAACCAAAGCTTCCAAACCCACTTACCATACGAGCAGCAAGTTTCATAATAAAATACGGTGCACAATGGAGGAAGGCGAACCTCGACAAGCTGTACATCTAAAACTAACAAGCCGATAAAAGTAAATACTTAAATAGATAGTGTGGAATTTCGGAAAATTTGGAATAGTTTAGTTGCCAGAGAATCAGACGTATACGAAGTGAGTAATGTACTAGTCTTCGCAGCAGGACTGCAAATGTACTTTATAGTCTATGACACAGGAGTGTAAAATATATATACTATATTCTTCGCGGCTAAACTGAAATGAATTAGTCTTTGACGCAATTTCAAATCGAATTTCAAATAATTTTTATTTTTTTTAATAATAATAACTTAATCGTAACTTTGACAGAGAGTTAAAAAATCTTAGGTGAAGTAATCATTGATCAACTAGTAAATTTAGGATAGGCACAATATAATACAAATAAAGAAAATATAATAAGAAAAGAAATATAATTTATGACACAAGGTGCGTAATCCGAGATTTAGAGAGTGCATTTTTGCACGAGCGTGCGGTAAATCGAGCTTTACGCCAGAGTAGTATCCAAGCACCATGGAGAAGGTAAACAAAACCGACCTTGATCCCCCACCCCCGAGCCAGTGGGAGGTCAAGATCAAGGTCACGGTTGTTTACTCTCCATGGTGCCATTTGTACTTTGGAGAGAGCACCTCCACCCTCCCTTTCTTTATCCAGTGCCTCCGACTTTTCGTGACACTTTGTTAGGATCCCTCCCCTCTTCTCTGTCTATCCAAGGTGCCTCGGATTTTTCAAGACACTTTGGAGAGCGACGGAGTAACTTTCCGGCGGTCAGCAGGTGACTGGCGAAAATTTCGACAATACCGAAACTTCATATACGCGCACACACGCACAGAGAGAGAGAGAGAGAGAGAGAGAGAGAGAGAGAGAATACTTTCGTAATATATTAAATCTTATAAATATATTAATTAATATCTAATAAAATATATTGTAAAAATCTTTACCTTTTATTTTTTCCGGGTAACGTTGATGCTGTTGATTTTTATAATAGTTTTTAAAGTGTTTTTTATGATTAGTCTTTATAATAAACTTATATACTAACACTAGAACTTAAACTATGCCGATTTATTAGTTTTTACATTAGTTCACTCAGCTGACAATGCAGCGGATCTTCGCTACAATCGGGGCACAGCCAAAATCCACATGTTTCACAACGCCACCACCACCGCACACGCTGCACCAAGTAGAATCGCCCACATCCGTAGCAGAAGTCCCTGTTTTTATGCGGGCGCTCCACTTGCGGTGCTGGGAGATTTCGTCGTTCAGACCGCGTCAAACTACGCATATGCTGCGTTCGACGCTCCCGCACATGTCTAATTTTTTGTTGGATTTTGTGCAGACCTTGCTTACGCTCCAGTCGCAGTAGTTTTTGTCGCACGCACCACAAACGCTTCTGGACGTCGAGAAGACGATGCAAACGGACTTCTCGTTCGGGGTCTCTTACGGGGTCGTACGGTACGTCTTCGTCATCACTACTGCGACTGGCACTGCTGCTGTCACTGGCACTCGTCCATCGGGTCATCCGCATCGCTGTACACCGGAGTCATGGATCTCCTCCTCCTCACCCACTTCTTCGCTGGCTTCTTCTTCTTCTTCCGTGCTATCATTTCCTTCCTCTTCCATCGATTCTTCCACCTCAGCATCCCTGAGAAGACGCACCCTTGTAGCCTTCTCCTCCTCCTCCTCCTGCGCCAAAGCCTGAGCCTCGGCTTGCCTGGCAAAAATCCTTTTGGCATTCTTCGCTGCCTCCTGGACCTCCCATACTCGGGCAACCTCTTCTTTTTCCTCGCCGACGACGCTCTTGTTGTCAACTGCGACTCCTAACTCCGGGTATAGCAGCTGTGGCGACCCATACACAGCAAACATGACGAGTGGTGCCACGTTAATGGGGCTGACGCTCGCCATTATTGCAGCCACCTCCTCATCAATTGAGTCCTGTCCTCGTAATATTGAGGCAGCATCGGGTCGTGCGTTGGTGATGGTGATGGTGGTGGCGAACCGATACGGTACCGGTAACCCACGCGTACATTAATTTCCGCTACACTTAGTATTCTCATTTTGAAAATAATAAATTTATACTTGATTACTTTGAGAGAGTTGGTCAAGGACTGAAGAGGCTGCGCTGCTTTTCGTCTCCCGCCACAGACTTTTTTCACCACTTTTTAGTTCCAAAAAGCCCTGCATTGGCACTTTTTGTCAAAACCGTGAGACAAAAGTCATGAGTTATTATCTTCATATCTTAGATTTCGACTAAGTTCATCTCAGATTTATTAAAAAGTGTGAAATGTGTAGAAACTTGGTCTCTAGAATAATCAGATGACCAAAAATATCTCGAGTTTACGTGAGAACGGTATTTTTCGTCAGCAGCCAGGATACTCAGATGAACTTTTTACGTAAAGTGTATGAATTCGGGAGAAGTAATGTCAGCATATGCATCTCTCTCACTCTCTCTCTCTCTCTCTCTCTCTCTCTCTCTCTCTCTCTCTCTCTCTC
>QLSS01000201.1:27374-151853 GCA_024372645.1 Trichomalopsis sarcophagae | reverse complement strand
AGAGAGAGAGAGAGAGAGAGAGAGAGAGAGAGAGAGAGAGAGAGAGACTGATAACATAGTTATTAACGCCGTAGCTCGGAGGGCCGTAGGGCGAGGTAAGCAATACAGATCAGGATTACAAGAAATGTAAACTTTTTCAATAGTGAAGTAAATACAACAGTTTGGAGCATATCTTTGACGCATCAGAGCTTTCTTCCTCGCTCATATTCACATTTGAGTACACAATATGACGAGGAACGTTGTTAACTCGTCATAACCTACCCAGCATACAATAATTATATCATATTACTGTATAATAGTTTCATTTTGCAGATGAGCAGCGGTGGAGCAACAAGAGAGAGCACACCGCGACGGTGATTGGGGGGGGGGGGGGAGATCTTCGCGCGCGAGACCTTGTATACGCACGACAGATTCGTTCAGACTAGTTAACTGTACAGGCTATTTTTCGCTAAATCACATGGATTGTTCCTTCGACCCTCGAGACGCGCTAAATCGAATTGTGTGTGACCTTTCTTCGTGCCTCATCGCCTTCAAACTACTCTACCTCGCCTTCAAAGGAGACGTTCTGAGGCTTGAGCTAGTTTCCGAGAGCGAGTGGAAGTGACGAAGCGTAAGTGTCAGCTCTCTACTTCTCTCTTTCTCTCTTTCACTAGCTCTCTCTCGATCTCTGGCTACGCCGTTCGTCTGCGTCTCACACAACCGCGTGTGTGCTCGTGTAACAAATCTTGGAGTCAACGATGTATTCGTTCTCCAATTTATTAAAAATCTGCGTTCGGCGTCGGTTATTTTCGCGAACCAGTTTCCCGTCTCCTCATAGATTAAGTTTCCTGCCGCCTCCGCGGGCACGCGTATCGATTTACGATACACGTGCATGAAAGCTGCAGCTAGCCGTACTCGACCTTGGCCGATTCACTACGAGCCTCGACCTTGCCTCGATTATCACAAGGTGATTGTCCCGACGGCAGTTGCACTGTACGCAGCTAACGTCTGCGTGACTGCTGTCGAAAACTTTACCCCGTTATAACAATCAACAGATTCGTTTTCATAATAACATACTAGAATAGATATCCTAACAATATAATTACAATATGTCGCTTATTTCACATAGCTTTAGAAGATAATCGTGTAGAGGCTCTTTAAAAATACTAAGAGAAAACTTGATATAATCCTCACAAGAAGAAGATCCCAAAAATGCATTTTCTTCACGGTAAACAAATTCCGATACATTTCGGTTTCAGCAAACGGTATTGCAAACGCAGAAGGAATGTTCCTAGTCAAGGGCCTGATATCATCGCCGGGCATTGAAAATATGTTAAGTAGATAATCAGGGGCCTAACAGTATTCAATTTATACAGTAAGACACCTAAATGATAGTTCCTTCTGTGTTCAAGTGAGAATCATCCCAGCTTGTCGTAGTAAGTTTTGAGCGATGCATCTTTTTTAAATAAAATGTAAACCGCACAGCGTCGTCACAAAGTCTTTGTAGTTTAGTTGCGAGATAATCAGAGACATCGAGATAGACTAGACAATCATAATCAATATATTGTAAAACTAAGGTACTAACTAACTGCGCTTTAAGCTGGCTGTTTAAGCTATAGCCCTTATATATTAGTGCAAAGTGGGCTTTCGTAAAGATGTCAGACACATGAGCATTCCAGGAAAGCGTTTTAGACAAGGTTACTTTAAGGTCTCTCGCAGTGTCTGAAAAAGGGAATTACTACATTTACTACTAGTATTGGCGCAATATTACTTACATCTTAACGCATGTTGGGTGTTGCACTGACCCAACAGCAATGGCCTTTCTTTTACTGACATTGAGTTGGAGCCCATTTGTCCCAGACCAGCTCAAAATACAGCTAGCATCATTATTTAATTAAGCGACAGCTGAATGTAAATCGCGAGATGAATATGGGACATAAAATTGCAATTCATCAGCTAAAAGCATACACTTTGATTTACAGTGCTGCAGAATAGATAGAATCTCGTTGATGTATATCAAAAAGATAATAGGGCCTAGATTAATAAATTTTATTTATCTTACCTATTGTTTTAAATATATTTGATAATAATAATTAAAACTAATCTTTCTAATATTGGTTTCATCCAATATTGACATTAATTCCAATACAAAATACTATAAATAAAGTGATTGCATCTTCCTTATTTTATATATAATCACAATTAAGAATTATTTTTTGTAAAAAATTCAATATAACTTTTCCGTTTTACACTACGTAAATTCTTTTTATAAATAGGATATACTATTTTAAATATAAACAGTTTGTTAAAATAATATAAAGCATAATTTTTTTTTTATAACAAATTCATTGTAATTATGATAGTTACGAATATTTAAAATAATAAACTATTTACATATGAAATTGAGGGTACACTCTGATTCAAATTTAAATATTTATTGAAATCCTTCATTCAAATTCACGGTATTCATACTCGTGTTTCTCCGTTTGAAATCGTATTTATGAACCACACTTATTATAGATTCTGTATGCCATCAATGAATACGACTGATCCAACCTATCTTACGCCCACGCTTTACGATGCAACCGCAGTGCAGCACTAAGAAACCCGCAAGATGAATTAATGTCCGTCGGGTGTATATAATCAAGATTATAGTACTTACTACATTACAACAAAAATGATAAAGAGATGATAAAAAATTATAATTCTTATAGTATATTATATAAATACCACGTTTCCGGTCATCTCTTCACACTCACGATCCTTAGCAAAAATAGGTTTGTCATCTAAATATTGAAGATTTGGACATTCTGATATAACATATTTTCGATAGGCTTTGATTTTTTTTATTACTGGATTGCCTACCAATTTAAGGACACGCAGAGATTTCATCAATCCTAAAAACTAATAAATTTATAATTATTAATATGATTTTGTAAGTTTTTATAAACAATAATTACTAGAAAATTGTAAATTTATCGTGTTTTCTTAAATTATGAAAGAGCAATAAAAAAAAGTATCAGGACAATAATTAAATTTATTTTATTTTTTTTTAATTGAAATTGCTTGAAGATAATAAAGAAACTGTATTTATTTTTCGTAAAGTTTAAGCAAAATAGTAGAAGGTGACGAAGACGCTTGTGCGTTCGAAGTATAGAGTGTGAGAGGTGATTTAAGGAAAAAAGGGAGGAAGAGGTAAGGAAGAAAATGCGTAAAATAGAGAAAGGGTGCAAGGATAGATAACAGGTAAAAAATAGGCATAGGTAGGTTACACAAAAAAGAAATGACAGGGAGAAAGCTACAAAGAAGTTAGAAAAGGAGAGACACGGATTGAGGGAGGAGTGAAGTTGGCCGAAACATGAACTACAATAATAACTAGATCTGGAACATCATAGGAACGGCGAACGCGAACGCAAAAAAGAAACAGGTTTTAAAGACACCGTAAGCGCTGGATGACAACCTAGCGGAGGTGGTGAGAATCAGAGACATTACACCAAGAAGATCTAAAGGCAGAAAAGGAAAAACAGAGAATGAGACAAGAGGATTAGACCCCGCTCGCAAGGGGTACGAAGGTAACCAGGTCACTAGTACAACTCCTAAAAAAGAATAGAGGAAAAAAAGAAGTAATAGATGAGGCATTGAAGCAGCTAAATGATATCATAAATATTATGAAGAAGAAAAAGAAGGATAGGAAGAAAATGATGGAGGATCGGAAGAATGTGAGAGGAGCTGGGAGAAAAGATGAAAAGAAAGATTCGAAACGGAAGAAGACAAATACCAGGTACAAAGAGGAAAAAGAAGAGAAAAGAATAGAATGTATGCACTACCCTGCACTCACGCCAACTAGCTCTTACGGGCGCTATCCCCACCCGTTACAGTCTAATAAATGTAGGTAAAGAACCTTTAATTTAATGCTACTGCTGGTAAATGACGATATTGAAAAATTATGGGGTGAGCAAAGAGAATATTTAAATAATTGGTTTAATCTATGAACAAACTACGTAAAATTATTTATGTACGACTGCCCGTGATACAGACGTATCCATCTAGCGTTCAATAGGTCTCAAATAATAAAAATAGAAAGAAGACCAGATCGAGGAGAAGAATCGGTTTGTGCCGCCGTAACGGTCGTCGCTTGCCAATTCACTCCCCGGTCAAAGTGCACCTGGCGAGCCTATAAAAGTATTTACTTTAAAAATTGAGTCTTCTTCTTCGTTTAATAAGTTAAGACCTTTTTTTGATAACGTGTAGATCTCGGTCAATATTTAATACTTTTTTATGGCAACTTTTGATATTTTGATCAAATTTGACCAGATACTCGTGTTCACGATCACAGCGCTTCTTCAGTTCCCAGATGGCCTCACACAGATTGTCGATCTGTGTATGCAGCTGTTGCTCGGCAAGCGATAGTTGTAGAAGGAGAATCATTAAATCTCGTAATTTATATAGACTCATAGATGTAACTAAATTAATGAATGCTTCAATGATTTCCTTGCACAATCTCCCCTTAATAACACAATACCTTTAAACTTTTAAAAAATTTTTTATTGCTTATTTTGGCAGAAAATTTTCCGTAGAACATGCTCCTAAAACCCGTTTATAAAAAAAAATATATATCCCGCAAAGTTATAAGCAAAATACTAAAACAAAATGTCTACTATTTTTTCCCTAAAATTGGGTATTTTTCATTTTTTGTCTAATACGACTTATAATTTTGATTTTAAATGTTATAAATTCAATCTGAAAAAAATTCTAATGTGAATGTTGAAAATACTATTTTTTTACCGTAGTATATACGTATATTATGCTCCACATAGATATTTTAGTAAATAAATTTGAGCGTATTAATAAGATTTTTTGGCCTTATTTTTGAGAATTATTTCTAATTTTGCTTTTATAACAAAACTACCGAAGTACAAAGTATTCTCCTTGAGTTTGAGCCCAAAAAAACTATTCCTTCATTTGGAATCCTACGGACAGTAAAAAAATTCACAAATCCTTGTACCGAGTGTCCCAATGGGTCAGCAGGGATAATGAAGGTTATAACACGGTAAGGTTAAAGGTATTTATACTAAATATCACTATAAAAAAAAATTTAATGATTTACTTAAATTTTGTAATTTTTACCTATAATTCTTTTTTTTCAGTGTTAAAAGGTGTTGTGTTCCCTTAATACGTAACCCGGGTACCTGTTTGGGCGCCAATAACATGGTCTGAATAGTATTGGTCACGAACCAAGAAGTTGGCTCGAACCCCAAGTATTATTAGTGTAGAGGATTGAGACACACTCCACGATCGTTACTAGGACCAGGGATCATCAGGCTCTGCGCTCGTCTCGGCCACGACGCCACGAGCCGTTCGCTCACCCGCTATCCTTCCTCTCTCGCGCGCGCCGGGAAAAGAAAGCGGCCCCGACTTCTCAGAATCGGTTCTGAGCGTCTCTCGCGTTTCCTCCGACTGTCCGCGGCTTTTCTCCCGATTCTACTCGCGTAATCTCCTACGACTTCTCTCGCACAATTTCTTTTCTCTCTCACACACAAGCACGTCTTTCCCACGACACTCTCCACACACTCGCGTCTCTCTCTCTCTCTCTGTCTCTCTCTCTCTCTCACGCACACTCGGCTCCATCGCTACCTTTCTCCTCGTCTCCTCGTCCAGCTCTCTCTGCTCGTCTCCTTCCTCGACTTCCTTGCTCCTCGTCCAACACTCCCGCTCTTCTTCTTCCTCCGCTTCTTCGATGCTTTTCTTTCTCTCTCTCTCTCTCACTCTCTACTCTACTCTCTGCCTCGCACCACACACACACACACACACTCCGAGAGAATCCCACGCGCGATCCTCTCGATACGCGCCCGGAGATGCTACGCGACACGATTTCCTCTTCGTCAGCCTACAACGATTCTACACTCGCGAACACGTGCTCTCGCTTCGATGGCTCGAGACCCAGTCGCGCGAGAACTCTACTTAAACTTTTCCAACGACAAGGCAGCAGAGAGCCAGACCCCCCCGCTGTCATCTTGGTCTCACCTGGCTTCTTCTTGACTTTTTCTGGTACTTCTAACGTCAATCCAGTTGTGATCACCTGGTATTATTTCATCCCAGCGTCAGCCGAGGATCCAGCCTGTGTCCAGTTTCAAGATTCTTTACTGAGAAGTGCCTCCAAATTGACTCTGCGCAAAACTCATGCTGTCTCCGCGTCAGCCCACGCGTGTGTAAATTTTGTATTTATTTCTAGCAAATTATCCACCAGGCATTGATTATTGCCATACATCCCGTGTCAATCATTTTGCGATTCGACTGCCTGAGTAGCTAGTGTCCAGTGATTAGTGTGTCAATAGTGCCCGACGTTTAAAATGCTTTTGGAGGTTAGGTTAGCCCGACCACGTGTTGATCGATTTTTACATTCGACCCTTTTTTTAGAGTCAACGTGTTACGTACAGTGCTCCTTAGCTACACAAATCTCTAAAATAATTTTTTACTACTGCACAATCGCCTATAATAGCTACTTTCGCAAAATTTTCGACGTCTGACAGCACATATATCTACGCTACTGTGTATAGGGGTGTAAAAGGGCACTGCAGTACCGACGCCTGACAGTGCGCTGGCCATGTCCATTGATTTTTCTTAATTTTCGTTTTTGCTAAATTTTCACACACTACTCACTTTTTACCGTTGTGGCGTAATCCGAGCTCTATTTCAAAACGGTTTTAATGATCTTGGCGCTACTTTGTTCGTAGTTCTGGGTTTTAATATAGGTATTGTAGAACCAGTGTGTTAAATTAAGCCTTTAGCCTTAAGTTGTAAATATAAGATATTAGTTTTAGATTTAGCTGCGTTATTATAATATGCAGGAGATGTGGTCGAAACGCGGTAACTAAAGCTGTCGTATGCAATACTTGCTCTTTAACGTTTCACGAAGGCTGTTTTGTACGGTTTGCTAGTGCTAGAGTGTGCAAACCGTGTTGTGCGAAAACGTACGGTAATCTATCTCTTAAAACCAACTCAGATGCTGGTAACCAGCAAAACAGTATTGAGCTCGCATCTCTCTTTGATTTAGCTCGGGATTTAGATCCTTCTTATTACTATATTACTCGACGTCAGAGATCTCGATAACATTAGCAATAGCTCCATTATCTCTCAAAACCCTGACTACCAGAGTACGGTTGCAAATCGTAATTCGTCTACGACGCAAGTTCAGATCTCTCATGACAAAATGGCGTTACCTTCTAACTCGAAAAGCATGTCGGCCGATAATAAATTAGCCGAAGTTTTTTGTATGGTAGCAACCGGCACACAAGCTACTAAAGACCTTACAGCTAAGACTGACTCTTTAGTTGAAAAAATCAACGCCCTCACTCAAACAGTTGATCAGCAGAGCAAATATATTGTGGCTCTAGAAAAGGATAATGAGGATCTGCCCGTCGAAGTCAACGACTTAAAACAACGTGTGTCGAGAGGGCGAGGTAACCCAGAAATAAAAGTAAGCGGTGTACCGCGGGCGTGCCAGCTATCTTTGATCTGCGCGAACTGAAAATCAAACCTGCTTCTGCTTCGGGGGCATCTAGGGCCTGTTCGATGGTTTCGAGTGAAACATACTTATTCGTCATCCAATTTAGGTCAGCCTGCGTGCGTGACAAAGTGCTAAAATCTAAGCGAGCGTTCAGAGTGTTGAAATTCGACGATGTTTATTTGGTTTAACGGTGGCTATTCGCCTATCGAATTTTACGAAATGTTGTCGCCTTATGTACATAGCCTGCGCCTAGCTGCTAAGTCTCGTGCCCGTGAAAAGGGTTACAAATATGTGTGGACCCGTGGTGATAATGTTCTTGTGCGCAAGAACGATAAGTCGGATATTATCAATATCGTTTCTAGCGGTGATCTCGAGCTTTTGTCTTGACAGCTAGCGCCTCCCTCTGTAAACGCCAGTGATTCTATCCAACTTGTAAGCAAAAACGAGCCTTCCATACGCATACATGATCTGTTACGGATTGCGCATTATTACATTAACGCGAACTCGATTAAAAGGCATTTAAATGAAATTGAAATCTTTCTTTGTGACAAACATGTCGATATCCTAACAATATCAGAATCCTGGTTAACGCCCTTACATGAGTCTGCTGTGTTTGATATTCAAGGCTTTAATCTTATACGCAACGACAGAGGCCTAGAATCCATAAAAATTCGCGGAATAGCGACCACATACATTCAAGGCGGTGGTGTAGCCTGCTACATTCGTGACGATCTTCGTTCTTCTATTATAGAATCCCCACAAATAGCCTCCATAAACGACACAGAATTCCTCCTGATTAATATCGAGTACTCTCAGAAACTGTTACTCGCGGTAGCGTACCGTCGCCCTAATTTCTTTGCTATTCTTGAGGATAATATTCATCGTTTCAGTAACTTGGTACTAGCCGGTGACCTTAATTCTGACTTATTGTCGGATGGCTTTTATGGCACACACTTGCGTGGCCTCATACGAGAGCACTCTCTTTTCCTCGTTCCATTCGGAGCAACTCACCACCAAGAAGGTTTAGACACATGGCTTGATGTTATAATTACCGACTCAGCCGATAAAGTCGCTTATTATGAAAAATCTTCTGCTCCATTTATAAATGGTCACGATTTTCTCATTATTGCCTTTCCATTCGATATACCTCCTAAAAAGGAAGTCGAGCTCGTTTCACGCGATTTCCGCACATTCTGTCCCACTTCCATTGCCAGCGCCCTTGCACTTAATTTGCGCTACGATAACCTACCACTATCACATGACTGCTTAAACAGGAAGCTAGAAAACTTTCTACTAAACGTTATTAACCTGCTCGACATACATGCACCGTTCACCACACGCAAGCTCAAACATCGCCCAGCTCCCTGGTTCACATCTGAGTTTAGGGCAAAATACAAAGACCGGGATCGGTTATACAATCATGCAAAGCGAACGGGACACCCGCTTATATACCAGGAGTACCGTCTGGCAAGGCGGCAAGTCAAAACTAACACCAGGAAAGCTCGAAATGATTAGTTATCTCATAACTGCCTTGACCGTTCTAAGTGTTGGACCCTTTTACGTAAGACCGGCCTAATACGTAACAAATCCAAGTCCCCCTTGTACTTTTTCACCAAAGACGAACTAATGGAATTCTATTCATCAGTCACATGCGTACACCCGTCTTGCTCCGAGGATTACCTAAAAAGTATATGTGATTCCACATTCGACCTTCCGGATACCACTGAGAAATTTAGTTTCAGACCACTCGATAACATTGAATTCTTGCAAATGATGCAGCAGTGTCTCCCTAATGCTAGAGACCGAAGCTGTGATCGTCTCTCTTTATCTTACTTTAAAGATATCTTGCCGAAGATCGCCCCTTTCTTCACTGATTTGTTTAACCTCTCAATAAATACGTGCTGCTATCCGAACATCTGGAAAAGGTCCGTGATTGTACCACATAGTAAAGCTGCTTCGCCAAGCTCGGTGTCTGAGACAAGACCAGTAGCAAACATCCCTCACTTTGTTAAGGTTTTTGACACGCTACTGACCAACCAGATAGTTAAGCACCTCAAGAAGAATTCTCTTATCTCGCCTTATCAGTCGGGATTTAGAAGCAATCATAGTACAGAGACTGCGCAAATGCTACTATTGAGATGTACCGTCGAACATTCTCAATTAATGGTAAATACTTTTGGGACGCGATACCGAATCAAATTCGGCTTAGCCCTTCACTGAATATCTTTAAGGACAGTTTACTTTATTACTTATTAACACAAGAGCAGACATATGTTACCTAATCGATCTTTCTCCGTAGTTATCTTTCGCACGCCCACTTCTTATCTCAAGTTTTGTAGCGAAATCTTTGCGATCTGATCTTAACCTACTTTTTGAAAACCCGATTTATGTAAAAAGTTATTATAATTCATAGTATTATTATTATTATTGTTATTTGTATTGAAGTCGGGTTTATTCGGAGCATCAGACGCATGGGTAGAAAATTCTGGAGGCGTGTTTTGCCTGAACCTCTTTCGCTTCTAGGAAAGGAGCACCTAGATGGCACCTCTTTGCCACTATGGTGGGGCAGTTGCACAGGAGGTGCTCGGGGGTGTCCTCCTCCATGCAGCAGAATCAGCCGTGATTTGGTAGTGAAGTTGTTTAGTGCTTGGAGAGTACTCTTGCTGTCGGAGAAGATATAAATTCGCGGGCGCGTGCTCTGAGCTAGTGCCGCTTGCACCGCCCACATGATAGCTGTCAGCTCCGTTTTTAGTAGGGTGGCGTGTCGACCTAGTGGCAGGATTGTTCTTTTGCCGCTCTGTCGGTAATACACCTCCGCTTCGGCAGCATCTTTTTTCTGGATCCATCTGTATACAACAGTTCTCTATCTTTCGGGATGTTTATTTTTTTATCATCTCATTCCTCTCTGGATGGGAGGCTTTCTCTATATATCTTGTAAAACAGGAAGGTTTTGTTTATGGCGTACGGGTTAATCCACAAAGTCCCCTTTTTGTTAAATCCTGAGCTGTAGTAGTTCTTGGATATTGCCTTCCATAAGCGTCTCATCTTAGATTGGCTCTTCAGCCATTCTAGGAGTCGGGCGGAGAATGTTGAACGTGGGAATGTCCGTTCTTGTCCACCATATGGCCGATCCATACGTCAGTCGGTTCCTCCCTATGACTCTTCTAATTTAACACAGGTTAGCCGAGACCTTGCCTATCACGTATTCCAGATGTTTCTCTCAGGACTGCTTACTGTAGGATGACCCCTAGGTATTTGACTTGACTCTTAAGATGCAGTTTCCGCCCCCCAAGGGTCAAGTTGCATTCCCTTTTTATTTGTATCTCCTGGTGCAGACCAGGATCTCCGTTTTAGCCGGATTGACAGATAACCCAGCCCTATTGCACCACTTGTTTACTAACGTTGTGTCTCCTTAAATAACCCCTATCAGGGGGGTCAAGAAAAGTGTTGTTCAATACGTGCATCTATTTCTTTTCGATTTCAAGATGAATACTACCTTGCTTGTTCTTTCCATTCTTGTCAGTGGGCCAATGATAACGTCCTCCGCTTTTTGAAGCAGGGCGGGAAAGATACCACCGGGTGACTTAAATGACTCGAAAGATTTTATAGCCCACATCACCCTCTCAGGCGTAACGATCCGTCCGGCGAGCAGTCGATTTTCACTCAGTTCGGCGTACGTCGGTCTGCGGCCCCGACCAGATCTACTACCCGACAGCCCCCCCCCCTCCCACGAAGCTGGGTAAATGCGTTTGTACGAAAAGTTTTAGCGTTTTCTCCTTTGTAGTTGCGTAATGTCTATTTGGGAGCCTGAGCGTGCCCAAGACAGCCTCGGGATTCTTCGCCAGGATCCTGTTCATTCTGGCTATCTCTTTACCTTTTTGTATGTTCTTGCAGAAGTTTCTCCAGCTGTGACGCTTGGCTTCTCTGACGCTTTTCTGGTATATATCTCTCTCTATTCTATATTGGATCTAGAGACAGTATGTTCCGGACGTAACCGAGGACTACTAGGGATAAAAGCAAGTGCGGCGTATTTATTCTTTATTAATAATGTATTTTACCTATTATTAATAAATTTAACGAACGTTTCTCCATCATTTGAC
The DNA here is from genome assembly GCA_024372645.1 of Trichomalopsis sarcophagae. Lineage (NCBI taxonomy): Eukaryota > Metazoa > Arthropoda > Insecta > Hymenoptera > Pteromalidae > Trichomalopsis > Trichomalopsis sarcophagae. The sequence continues at coordinate 140,267 of QLSS01000201.1, read as the reverse complement.
TCTCATAATCGCGAATCGACAAGGCGATTCGTGGCTTCAGGCCAATAGGGTTAGGAGTGATTTTATAATCATTCTTAGACTGACACGACCCCCTCTAGGAGTTTAACTCCGCGGATTTTGAGGGTCACTTTCAGTGTGGAAAGGCTAAAGGGCCAATCTGTGACTGCTAGGCCAGAGGGCGAGTAGCGGGAGGCATTCGCGCGGGCACATGACTGCGTATGTATAGCTATGGATATAGAGGAGCGCGCACACTGTTTCGAGTCCCTTCGGCAGTCCTCGGGAAAGCGTCTTTGTTTTAGCGGGCTCGAGTTTTCTGCGGCGTTTTAATGAGTAGAGCGTTCAGTTCTCGGCGACAACTTGTGAGAGACGGTCACACCAGGACCTGATCGTTAGGAGATTTCAATAAAGTCATAATATCTGATCAACAATGATTTCACAGTTTATTTTTGAACTTTAATATAGTCTTGTCCTACACACAGTGTGTACTGTGTTTTCTGGTTTTTTTCAGGGCCCTTTGTGTTATCAACTTTAGTTGTTGCAGTCTTTGATACCGCCATTTAACTTCACCGTTGGACCTCACATGTTTAGGTTTACAATTACTCTTATAGGCTTGGGTGATGCCCCTGGTGAATATGTCAGCTGTTTTTTCCTGAGATGTGCTATCCCTGACATCGAGTGGTATTTCACGCATGTCTTATTCCACACCCTTCTTATATCCTTATTAGCACGTCTCTCTGGGTTTCCTTACCAATTTGGGTTGTTCCTTGTCAGGGGTACTGACCAAGTATGTGATTAGAGAGTGGCCCTATAACGATGGTTCGTCGCTGACTAGCCATTCACTGATTAGATGCGCTATCTTGGTGGACGACAGAGTTAAGTCTATCACCGCCTCCCTCATCACGTTTCTGAATGTAGGCGTGTCACCAACATTCATTATCTCCACATCTGTCCCCGTGAGGTCGTCGAGCAGTCTTACACCTGGCGTTAGTATCCGTACTTTCCCATACCCTATGATGTGAGTTGGCGCCGCACCCTATAACCAGTGAAAGGTTGTTAAGCATACAGTGTTCTACTTACTTCTGGACTTTTTTTGTTGTGTTGTCTGTATTATCAAATGATAGGTGAGCGGAGGCTATCACAATCCGTCCTACGTCATCCAATTTGGTTTGAACGGCCATGAGATCCCCTGTGGTTACGTTTAGCAGCGGCAGCGTGTTAATGCTCTTGGTTACTATGCAGGCCCTTAGCCTTCGCTCCTTTAGCTCCTTTAAACGGACTTGATTTCCCAACCCCCTTATAGGACCCTTCACTACCCAGGGTTACTGGATGAGTGCTATGCCTGTAATCGCCACTGTTATACTCTTCAGTAAAATAGCTGAGGAGTCTTTACATTGGTGCAAGTGAATTTAAAAAATAGGGAGGGATAATGGGGCCATTTATGTCTTTATCACCTTCTCTGTAGTCTCTGTCCCCCTCTTGAAGGTCCCTTGCGTCTCTCGGCGGTGCTCTTTAATGTGCACCCTTCTGAGGTTTCACTAGGGTCTGTCCTCCATTTTAGCTAACGTCCCAGCGTAAGATTCGGGAATGATCAGTACCAGGAGCTGTCTGTCTCCCGCTCCTGCCTCTCCCTCTTCCACGACCTTAGGTTTGGCGACCCACCACACTTTTGTCTTTAGGGAGGAGTTGTAGCCCTTTAACCTTACGAAAACCACTACCGGCTTCTCTGCCGGACCAGGAAACCGGGCGACGACCTCGATTCTTTGCTAGAGTAGCTCTGCTCCCCTACCCACTTTAAGCCTGGAGCCCCAGGGTAAGTCCAGAGTGGATGGCCAACAAGCTAGCCACTCCCTTCGCCTCTGGGTTGCTGGCTACTAGGATTAACGTCCTTACAGTAGGAGGCATCGAATTTGGGCCACATATTTAGTTGTTGAAGGTCCAAATCTTTCCTGACCGAACCTCGGAACTCTTGAAACAACTCCAGGGTGATCAAACTATTGGGGTGGACCTTCCGCACCATCACGATAGTAAACCAATTTTCTCTTTGGACGTCCATGAGAGCACCCCCTCCAACTTGCCCCTTCACCTGAGTAGGCCCGCTGTTGGGGTTTGCTCCCTGGGACAGCTCTTCCACTTTTTTGTTGCTACAGGGGACAGAGGGCGGGGTTTTATGCATCCTTTGAAGCCTCTTCTGGTCTATAACTAGAGTATTCGAGGTCATAGGCTCAGTGGCTGAGACAGCTGCTCGAGCATGCTCGCGTACCTTCCTGTTAGGTGGAAACTTGAAGAGTTTCCCCTTTTGCTTGAGAGTCTGCATACCCGACACACTATACAGGTGTCCAGAGTAATTCTTCTCCTTCTTCCAGTGGTAGTTCGAAATGATAATCAAAACGCTTACCTTATTTTCGTTAAACGAAGAAATCTGTGATTGGCCTCGTTTCCCGTAATCTTTGGGCTTTCCCTTTTCTTTACTTTAAGACTTGGGTATATGTATTATTGGAAAATGAGTGTAACATAGGATTAGTGGACCAACGCTTCTAGCCGTTGGCAGAGAAGTTGTTTAGGTTAGCGAGATTCTTAGCCTCTTGATACTTTTATGGCTTTGAGTCTCACTGTACCTTTATACGTGTGAAACTTTCTCGATTCTACACTTAAAATTATTATTTCAAATATAGATCGGGAAAGTCGTCACGTTACACTTCCTCTTCCTTAAAGCGCCGCAGTCCCTATTTCTCTGCTCTTCAGCAGGTACCAGGGCAGATGCGGTCACAACGCCTTTAACTGTAATGTCCGAAGCTGCGTCCACCATCCCTCCATGAGTCTGCGAAGGCGGTTCCAACGACCTCCAGGGCAGCGTTTCCCTTGCAGGGTCACAGACTACCTGAGAACCTGTTGGTTCCTTCTTCTCTTTACTTCCATATTCACAACTTTTTATGCAAAACAGTTTTAACCTGAACATAAATTTGGGCCTTAAAAATGGTAAACCTGCAGAAAATAACAAAACAACAAACTAATTTTAGGCATCACAAAATGTGGTAATATCAAACTTATTTCTTGATTGCTCTCCAGCTTAATTTATCGTTTATTGTGTCGCTGTAGTGTATCACCTAAAAGTAAGTAAGGCACACATGTGAGGATATTCCTGATACTGCAGACAATCTACGAAACACACTAATAAATAAAATCACACAACACACTCACAAAACCAAACATACGAAAATAGAAGATAAAATTTTTGAAAATTAACTAATAGAAGCAATAAACTTTATTAAGAACAACGGGAACATTATGTTTACTCTAGCTGACAAAAGAAATAATTTTAATAGATAAAATTATTTTGAATCAATTATATATACATAATCAATTATAGTTCTCTCTTTTTCTCGCATAACTATAATTGTTTGACGAAGCTCCGACGAGATATCACCCTCCCTTTTTTACCTGACATCTTATTTACCAACCTGTATATTTGTGACAGGGTTAACTTGTAACTGAAATACGGTTGAAAAAGGAGAGTTCAATATTTAATTTCCGAGTTATAATGATTAGGATAGTTCGTGGAACGTATCTAAAATCACTAGTAATAGAAAAATTGCCATGAAGAAACACAGATACGTAATTGAAAATCTTGTTTTTAACAAATTAATAAAACAAAAACAGAAAAACCTAGGTATAGAATAAATTCATAAAATAGAAGCTTAGATCCAAGCGATGTAGTTTTCAGTTATATAGAGTATACAGGGTAAGAAAAGAAGAGTTTGAAGTTTAATATCTTTAATACTAACTGGTATCATAAATAACCCAAAGAAAGGGATCAAGGTGCTATATAATTCTAACTGAATTCAAAATTTTCAATTCCTTTTCCTTCAGTTATCGCGTCACGTAGAAAAAACGACTCATAGTATACAGGGTGGGAAAAGAAAATTTTGAAGCTTAATATCTTTGAAGCTAACTGGTTTCATAAACAGAACAATAAAAGTATCAAGACGCTATATAACGCTAACTAAATCCAAAATTTGAACTTGATTATTGGGTTTTTACTCCAGTTATCGCGTTACGTAGAAAAACGATTTTTTTCAGTTTTCAATGTTTTTCTCAGAATCTGCTCCATGAAATGACTTAAAATTAATAATCATGTTTTTCTTTAAAAAGATTTAACATTTAGTTTTTAAGTTAAAACAATTTTACGCAAATAATTTTGCGACGCGGTGCCTCCCAGCACCTCGATGCGCAACTCCTCGCGACTAGAACGCGCGGATTATTATTTTTATTCGCGGGTTTCGATGGCAATCGCTGACGTTTGGGAGAACGTTGGAAAAAGGGAAAATAATCACACACAAATTAATAGTTTATTGCACCTATATTTCGCCCAGCCCTTCCCTACAACGCGGTGACCGTAGCCGCCCGCGCACGATAGCCACGCAGGGCTCGGCGTCTCACCTCTACTTCTCAGGTACGCGCGTACGCCTCGAAGCTCTCGCTTCTGGCGTCGCGACGTATACCTGTCGGCTCTCACGCACACACACGTGCGCGCGCCTCGAAGCTCCCGTTTCTGGCGTCGCGCGATATGCCCGCCGGCTCTCACGCACACACACACGACTCGAAGGCTCAGTGCCGCTCGCTCGGACAGCGAAGCGCACGACGCGTTTCCTCTCTCTCTCTCCCGTACGCAACGTCGCGCGCACTTTTTCGCACTCACACCCGTAGCGCGCGCTCTCCTACGGCTCGCGCCCGCGGTCCCGGCACGACGATGCTCGAACCTCGCCGGCGGAGCGCTCGGCTTCCCCCTTTCTCTCCTCTCTCTTGCTTGCTCGAACGCGCTCACGTACCGGCTTTGCCTGGCGTTGGAGGCAAGCCCGACCTGCTGCTACCGAGCAGCGGAGGATTCTCGGACGCCCGATGCTTCTTTCTTTCTCTCTCTCTCTCACACACGCTCGCTCTTTGTTTCGCGTTTCTCTCTCTCTCTCTCTCTCTCTCTCTCTCTCTCTCACTCTCTCTCTCTCTCTCTCTCTCTCTCTCTCACTCTCGCGTAGGCTGGCTTGTCGCCTCGCGTAGATGGTGTCGAGGTGTGCGCCCGCACCGCACACCACACTCTCGTCTCGTTCACTCTCTCTCTCACACACTCGCGACCGTCTCTCTCTCTCTCTCTCTCTCTCTCTCTCTCTCGCACGCTGGCTCAACGCCTCGCGTGGTTACGTCGAGGTGTGCGCCCGCACCGCACACCATTCTCTCGTCTCACTCACTCTCTCTCTCTCTCTCTCTCTCTCACGCTCGCGGTTATCTCTCTCTCTCTCTCTCTCACTCACTCTCTCGGCGGCCTAATGGCTCGCACCGAGAGGTTCCCGAGGAACTTAAGCACTCTACCTTGTGTTGGAGAGGCGAACACTAGTCGTCTCCCGACGGAAGCCTCGCTGTCCCAGGGGGTGCTGGCTTCCCTCGCTTCCTCTCTCTCTCCCTCTCTCTCTCTCTCTCTCTCTCTCTCTCTTCCTCTGCCTCGGGGTGGATGATGGGGTTGTCCTGGCCCTCGTCCTCGCGTCCTTCCTCGATTGGCCCCGCTGGATTGTGGCCTCGGGGAATAGCTCGTCGGCGTCGTCGCTACACCAGCCGTAGATCGGCGCAGGCGTAGCCTCGGTGTGACCGTGCCAATCCTCAGGCTGGTTGTACCAGCCCCTGAACCTCGCACCTGCCTTGGCGATGTTGCTGCTGGCGTTGGCCGACGTGCCGGTGATCTCAACACCTCTGCGAACATCGGGCGTGGCGGTGCGGTGTTGGCTGGTGGCGGGCCGGCTGGCGCCGACGCTCTCTCCTCCTCTCGTCGCTCCATCCTAAAAACACAAATAAATTAGTAATTTTGTTTAGCCTTTCGCGGCGGGACCCAGCGCTTAAGTTCATCTACATAAGCCTTGGTCAACCGTCGCGATTTTCCATCACCGGAGCCCAGTACATAGACTATCGGGGATTTAACCTCGACAATCTCATATGGGCCTTCCCAGTGCGGAGCTAGCTTCTTAGACATACTTTTGGCCGCGTCGGAGAGAACGTGGGTCTTTCGCATGACCTTGTCTCCTACCTGAAATTGCTCGTTTTTCCGTCCCCTATTATAAACGCGTTCTTGCTTTTCGGTCGCGGCGCTCGTGTATTTCCCTACCAAATCTCGCAGCATATCCAATCTTTTCATTCTCTCCTTCCTCGCTTCCTTCCTCGATTTCCCGTCGTAAACTCAAAGCCGGACGAGGATGTCGTCCGTAATTGAGAAACGCAGGAGAGACTCGAGTGGAAGCTTGCGTCGCCGTGTTAATGGCAGGACGAAACTCGTGGAGATGCAAATCCCAGTCACGATGATCGTTTTTTACATACATCGCGATCATCGTTTTAAGCGTGCGATTCGTACGCTCGACAGGATTTGCCAGAGGATGATACGGCGGAGTGGTGATGTGCTTTACACCATAGACTTCCAAAACCTTTTTCAAGTGTTGGTTGTCGAACTCCTTGCCGTTATCTGTTAGAAAATATTCAGGAGTTTCCCACCTGAATAAAATCAACTCCTCAAACTCTCTGGCCACTGACTTCGCATCCGCCTTCCTCAACGGCTTCAATTCAATCCAGCGTGTAATCAAATCTTGAAACACGACTAGATATTTGAATCGATTTTTACTCGGAGGAAACTCCATGAGATCCGCGGCGACGATGGCCCAAGGCCTCTCGACGACTCGCCGTCCCATGAGCCCTTTCGCTCCGCTCTGTGCCGTTTTATATTTTTGGCACTCCTCGCACGACTGTACGAACTTGTACACGTCGTTATAGGCTCCTCGCCAATAATATTCTCGAGCCACTCGGTCATAGGTTTTCTCTATTCCCAAGTGACCCGACGAAGGCGGACAGTGTGCATCACTTATCACTCTCTCCTTCTGCTCCTCTGGCACTACTACTCTCCACGCTTCCTCACGGTGTGTTATCGGGTCCAGCAAAGCATCTTTGCGCCAACGATAAAGCACTCTGTTTTCGATACGCCATCCTGTGTACTTCTCCGGGAATTTTTCAACTTGTTCTCGCCGTTTCAAATATTCCGGGTCTTGTACCTCCTCGAAAGCGGCAACAGCGTCCTCGCCATTTTCGTCGCTTCGAGATAGCGCATCCGGAAAGTGATTTAATTCACCTTTCCGATAAATCACATCAAACTTCCATTGTTGCAATTCAATTGCCCATCTCGCTAGGCGGCCGCTGGGATCTTTCAGATTCCTCAGCCATTGCAAACTTTTGTGGTCTGTTATCACGCTGAAGTCGTACCCCTCAATGTACGGCCTCAGCTTTCTGATAGCCCAGACCACTGCCAAACACTCCTTCTCCGTCGTCGTGTAATTTCTTTCCGCAGAAGTCAGTACACGACTTATATATATTATCGGGTGCTCGCCATCGTCATGGTCTTGAGTCAGGACGGCCCCGATAGCCGCGCCACTGGCATCAAACTGCACCTTGAACGGCCTTGTAAAATCAGGCCGAGCAAGTACAGGGGCCACGGTAAGCGCGTGACGGAGAGCTTCAAAATCCTCTTGCTGCTCATCTCCCCATTCCCATTTCTGATCTTTTCGCAGCAGTCGAACGAGCGGGACTTTTAGCTCGGATTTGTGCTCAATAAAGCGCGAATACCAGCCCAACATGCCCAGAAATCGTCTCAACTGTTTAACGTTTTTCGGAGCCGGAAAGTTTTTCACTGGCTCTACCCTTTCGGGATCAAGACGCAGTCCCTCCTTGTCCAGTAAAAAACCCAGCCACCGAATCTGCGAACAACAGAATTCACACTTCTCCTCGTTCACGACTAGCCCCGCGCCCATGAGTCGCTTCAGGACGAACTCGAGCCACTCTAGGTGCTCTTCGAAAGTCTCCGTGGCGATCACCAGGTCATCGAGGTAGGCGAACACAGCGGGCTCGCACGCAGGCCCAAACAAAGCATCAATTCGTCTCTGCTGGGTCCTGGGCGCATTACACAGACCGAAAGGCATACGCTTAAACTGCCACAGGCCTGAGCCCGGCACAGAAAAAGCCGTATACTTTCTACTCTCTGGCGACAACGGGATTTGATAATAGGACTGCTTCAGGTCGATCTTTGATAGATAACGGGCACTGCGCAGCCTATCCGTAATCGAGTCCATATGAGGGATGGAATGCTCATCCTTAATAGTGACTCGATTTAAATCACGATAATCGACGCAAAACCTCCATGTTCCGTCCGCCTTGCGGATCATGACAGGTGCGCTCGTGTAATCGCTGGCCGATCTCTCGATTATTCCTTCAAGGAACAATCTCTCCACTTCCTCAACCGCCGCTTGCTGTTTTGCAGGAGATTCACGCCGAGGCTTATGCCGAATCGGCGTGAAGTCCATCAGCTCTATATCGTGCTCCGTAAGATGCGTGAGCCCTATCGACGAGCCTTGGTTTTTTAAAATCCCTTCCACTAGCTCTCTCACCTCCGCACGCTCCTCCTCTGTAGACAGGCCGGCACACTCAGCGTACACTGTAGCTTCCTCTTTGCTATTTGTGTTAGCAAATGGTCGCCACTCGCCCTCTTCCGTGCGCCACAAGCCTCTTCCCAGCCGCACGTCGCAGTCGAACTTTTTACAAAAATCCATACCGAGGATCATTGGTTGTTCGAGCGACGGTGCGGCTTTGAAAGAAATAGCCTGTTCCTTGCCTCCTATATCGAGTATCACCTCTAACTCTCCCAGCACTGAGTGAATGTGTCCCGTGGCTGTACGGAGCTTAGTCGTGCTCTTCGTTAATCGCTCCCGAAATCTCTCGGCGATTTCTGGGCTAATCAACGACAGAGTTGCCCCTGGGTCGAGTAGTGCTTGATACACTTGCCCGCCTAGGCTCACTGATAGGAAATTTCGATTTTCCGTACTTGCTCTGGCAACCACTTCTCCCTCATCCGCACTTTCCCTCGTGCTGATTTCTGAGACAAAGAGCGGTTTCGGCGAGCTTTGAGGTTTCTTGTTCCTCGCAGCGTTCCGTTTCTCGCTCTCTTTCTCTACTCCTGTCGGTTTGAACCATTGGCAGTCTCGATAATCTAATCGAGCTGCGGTCAGGTCCCACCTTTTTCTCTCTCCCTTCTCACTTTCACTCAGCAACCTCGTGTCCGTCTCCTCAACCTTCCTCAACTCGTCAAACCGGCGAGCTTCTTCCTCGTCTCTCCTCTCGGTTTCGTCGAGCTTTACGAGTGGCTGAGCGAACGTAACCACTTTCGCCTCTTTACCTCTCACTCTCTCTTGAACTGGGGGCACCGTTTTCTTTATTTCTGGGCCCCCAACTTCAAGTTTCCCAAAGCTGTAGTTATTATCCTACAGTCGGGACACGAGAGTAGCGTAACACCCTCTCGTCCGCACCATTGACACTGGGCATTAGGGGTGCCCGTTATCAATGGTGCAGAACTTGAATTCGCTTGCGCCGTCGGAGGATTTGTGCAATTCCTCGAGGTGTGTCCCTTTCCTCTGCATCTGTAGCAGACTACTTCGGGACACTGCGAAGCGCGATGGCCCACCCGTTGACACGTGAAACAGGCGCCGAGAAACTCCCCCGCGCTCACGTTGGTCGGCCCCAAGGGCGATTTACCCGCCCCCGTCACTGGATTTCCTCCAATGCGTGGCTGAGTTCCTCCGCCCTTCTGCTTATTGCCCGAATTCTGGCTTGTTGCAGCACCATTTCCCGCCGGCTTTGGTTTATTCCTAAGGCCGACGTTAGTGCTGGTGCTCGCTACTCTCTCCGACTCCGAAGCGGACGCTGAAGTCGCAGCTTTCTTGGCTTTCGACTTCTTGCCCTTCTTCGGAGTTTCCTCGCTCTCTTTCTCTTTTTCCACTGTCTCCACTGCAGCGACCTTGGGCTTTGCAGTACCACCGCCGTACGCCGCGCCGGGACCGTGCATTTTCTCGGCTGGCGGCGGCGGTGCATACCGGCTGTCCAGGTCACGCTGCTTCTACCAGCGTCGACCGTATTTCTCGAGATCCTCGAGACTGTCGATGAGTTTATCACCGATAGCCCTGCGGTACTCGGGGAGTATGTTGCGATACGCAATCTGCAACAACTCCCTCTTAGATGGCGGTCGATGGAAACGAGACACGATGTACTCGAACTTTGCGAGAAACGTCGTAATCTTCTCTCCCTTATGCTGTATTCTCCGTCGTAAATCCTCCATCAAGTCCTCTCGATTGTACTCTGGCACGTAGCGGTGCCGGAACGCCCGGCAAAATTCATTCCATGAATGAATATTATTCCGCTTCGCTCTGAACCACCGACCCGCCTCGCCTTGAAAGATACAAGGCAAGGCGTTCAACCAGTCGACGTCCGATGCACGAGTACCCTTACGGCAGTCGCTCAAACGCTCTAAAAACTCCTCTGGGTCCTCGTTTCGGCCTTCGCCGGTAAACTGGAAACCCCAGTCCTTGAGCCTCTTTATTATATCTCGCGCGTTTTCCGGTCTCTCGTACCGAGAACTTCGCACCGAGAGTTTCTCCGACGACGCGTGATGCGAACTATGTTCGTATTCGCTGTCGCTGCTCAAAAGACTCAAGCTTTCCCTAGGACTCTGTCCCTGCGAACCACCCGTCTTCCCTCCTCGCTTTCTTCGGCTCCTACGACTTCTCTTCTCACGGCGTTCGCTCACGTGAGGCATTTCCGACTGACTCTCCGAACTCTCCGTCGAATGTCTTGTCGTGTCTAATCTATGCCTTCGCTCCCCCCCCCCCCCCCCCCCCCCCCCCCCCCCCCCCCCCCGACTGTCTCGCATGATCACGGGCTATCATCTCTCTTGGAAGCGGCCGTGTCGATGGATCAGCTATGGCTGTCGAGGTTCGCCGGAGACTTGCTTGTCTCAGCTCTCCCTCTCTGTGACAGTCAGCTTGTTCCACTGTCACTCGACGAGCCTCAATCCGCGCATTGTCACGCACTTGTTGTAAGCGGCGTTGATGCTGTTGTCCGATCTCGTCTTCTTCTTGCTCTACTCTCAACTCTTCAAGCGCCTGACTGAACGCGCGCTCGCTCTCACGGGTGAGCTCTTCTTCAAGAGCTCACTCCCTGGCTAGCTCGTAGGTCATTCCGCTTGCGCGAAGTTCCCCTATTCGAGCTGCCCGCGCGCTCATCAAGTCGCTTGTCTCTTCAAATCTCGCTTCATCCACTCTCTCGCTGTGTACCGACTCTCTCTCGGTCACCGAGCCCAATGACGAGCTCTCGTCATTTATTCGCCCGTTATCGCTGACTGTAGCAAGAAAATTATTTCCGCCGACAAAAGTGGTCGATGGTGTATACCACCTATCTCCTCTATTTGTCGGAGATCGACTTTCCACGGCTTTCGCTCGACGCGCTTCCTCTCTATACTGCGGCCTAGCAAGTGGCGTCTTACCGATGCCTTGCACTAGCCGAGCAGAAGTATGACCAAGCGCCGGGAGCCCCCTGTGGCACGAGGTTCTCGAACCTGTAGCCTCGAGGTGCTGGAGTCGGCGACTGCAGGCTCCCGAATCCGGTAGAGACGATCGGCCGCCCTGACAGCGCCGCCGACGTGGTCACTATCGCTTGACTAGCTTGCGAGGTTACAATGCTCGATGACGTCGTCGTCACCGGCATCGCCTCCCGTCGCAAGCCTACCTCGTCAGCTGTTGGTTGGCCGCCTCCGATCTCGCTTTCACTAGATCGTGGACTAGCCAACCTCACCGTCTTCTCCTTGGCAATTCTCCTCTTTTGTCCCCTTCGCATGGAGATTTCCCCTAAAATCCGCCGCTTTATTTCCCCTTCCGAAAGTGTTTGTTTCGCCCCGGCCATGTCCCACTCATACCAGGGTAATTTGCATAAATTCGGCATTGCTTCGGAAATACACGCGCGCAAGAGCCGATCTCGACGAACCTCGAGAGAGCCACGCACGCTAAAACCCTTAGCAGCGAGCTCTCCATCGAGTTCGCCCTCTGACAGACGACCGACACTTAATTTAAGTGCGCGCAGATCGCGCGACTGTAACATCAGCCGTTGCATCACGGCTGTATGCATTTCAGTACCGCTCACCCCCGCAGTACCGTAGCCTAACCCCGAATTTGTCCGCTGCATCGTAACCTCACTCACTATCGCTCAACCGAACAAATTTTTCCCTTCTCCCCTTCAGCGATGGCGAATCCCCACAAGGGATGCCAATTGCGACGCGGTGCCTCCCAGCACCTCGATGCTCAACTCCTCGCTACTCCAACGCGCGGATTATTATTTTTATTCGCGGGTTTCGATGGCAATCGCTGACGTTTGGGAGAACGTTGGAAAAGGGGAAAAATAATCACACACAAATTAATAGTTTATTGCACCTATATTTCCCCCAGCCCTTCCCTACAACGCGGTGGCCGTAGCCGCCCGCGCACGATAGCCAAGCAGGGCTCGGCGTCTCACCTCTACTTCTCAGGTACGCGCGTACGCCTCGAAGTTCTGGCTTCTGGCGTCGCGACGTATACCTGTCGGCTCTCACGCACACACACGTGCGCGCGCCTGGAAGCTCTCGCTTCTGGCATCGCGCAATATGCCCGTCGGCTCTCACGCACACACACACGACTCGAAAGCTCAGTGCCGCTCGCTCGGACAGCGAAGCGCACGACGCGTTTCCTCTCTCTCTCTCCCGTACGCAACGTCGCGCGCGCCGCGCGCGTACCGCGACGTCGTAGCACGAGTCAGTGCGGTCCCCCTCCCTACTCTTTCGCACTCACACCCGTAGCGCGCGCTCTCCTACGGCTCGCGCCCGCGGTCCCGGCACGACGATGCTCGAACCTCGCCGGCGGAGCGCTCGGCTTCCCCCTCTCTCTCTCCTCTCTCTTGCTTGCTCGAACGCGCGTGCGTACCGGCCTTGCCCCGCGTTGGAGGCAAGCCCGACCTGCTGCTACCGAGCAGCGGAGGATTCTCGGACGCCCGATGCTTCTTTCTTTCTCTCTCTCTCTCTCTCTCTCTCTCCCAAGGCAATCGTCCTGGGCTCCCGCTACTACATAAATCTACTTCCCTCTACAGCCAACACTTTCATTAATATCGGGGGTGCCCAGGTCAGCTTTGTGTCTTCCGTGCGCAATCTGGGATTGGTGCTTGACTCTAAACTCTCATGGAAGGAGCATGTCACACAAGTGTGTAAGCGTGCTCACTTGCTAATGTACAGGCTTTACTTTTTTAGAAAGAGTACCAACCTCAGATTGCGTAAACATCTCGTGCAGGCACTGCTGTTTCCTCTAATCGACTACTGTTCTCTTGCATACTGTGACCTGACGCAGGAACTCGACTTGAAACTACAGAGACTCGTGAATACAGGAATCCGGTACATCTATGGTGTAAGGAGGGATGAGCGCATCTCCCCGTACAGGCGGGAGCTGCAGTGGCTAACCACTGCTGGACGCAGGAAGTATTTCACAGTCTGCTTCCTTCATAAAATGTTCAACACGGTCGTACCATCATACGTACTGGCCTTTTTTGACTTCCGCGTCTCGCCTCGGCCTGTGAGGGGTGAGGTGACACCACTGGAGATACCTGCCTTCGCGACTGAGACGCTGAGGAACTCGTTTCATATCAGCGCCTCATACTTATGGAATAGCCTGCCATCTCACATCAGAAACACCTCATCTACTCTCACCTTCAAAAGGCTTGCTAAAGACTACTATTTTAAACTTGAAAACACATAACTCATCGACATTCATGTACACGCACACACTTACTCATTCTCATACTAATCATCTTCACTATCAGTACACTTTTACACTACACTTACTCTACACACGCCTCAACTTACTTTACTTCTAATTTATACTTACTATTCTTACTTTAACTACATAATGCTAATTCTTACTATTGTACAATACAATGTACGCAAATAAATCTAATCTAATCTAATCTAATCTCACTCTCGCGTACGCTGGCTTGTCGCCTCGCGTAGATGGTGTCGAGGTGTGCGCCCGCACCGCACACCACACTCTCGTCTCGTTCACTCTCTCTCTCTCACACACTCGCGACCGTCTCTCTCTCTCTCTCTCTCGCGCACGCTGGCTCAACGCCTCACGTGGTTACGTCGAGGTGTGCGCCCGCACCGCACACCGTTCTCTCGTCTCACTCACTCTCTCTCTCTCTCTCTCTCTCTCTCTCTCTCTCTCTCACGCTCGCGGTTATCTCTCTCTCTCACTCACTCACTCTCTCGGCGGCCTAATGGCTCGCACCGAGAGGTTCCCGAGGAACTTAAGCACTCTACCTTGTGTTGGAGAGGCGAACACTAGTCGCCTCCCGACGGAAGCCTCGCTGTCCCAGGGGGTGCTGGCTTCCCTCCCTTCCTCTCTCTCTCCCTCTCTCTCTCTCTCTCTCTCTCTCTCTCTCTCTCTCTCTCTCTCTCTCTCTCTCTCTCTCTCTTCCTCTGCCTCGGGGTGGATGATAGGGTTGTCCTGGCCCTCGTCCTCGCGTCCTTCTTCGATTGGCCTCGCTGGATTGTGGCCTCGGGGAATGGCTCGTCCCCGGCGTCGTGGTCCAGCCGTGGCCGTTGCTTCTCTCTTTTCTCTCACTCTCTCTCACTATCACAGTCGCGAGCGATCACACGTCAACTATTGTCGACGAGGCTCGAGACGTAACTGCCGAGCCGGGCGGCCGCGCGCGCGCTCAGCGTCCCGCCATCGGCCGCCGGGCCCATCTGATAGTGCGACCTGATTGGCTGCGCGAGGCGCGAGACGTGCTGATTGGCTGCTCGTCTCGCGCCACGCGCGAATCAGCGGCTCACTTTCGCGCACATCGGCCAGCGAATTCCAAGTATTCCCGGGACGCAACTCGCGTCCGAGAACACACGGGCCTCGCCGAAACCGATCGTCTACTCTCTCTCTCTTGCCGCGCTAACAACAACAAATCGCGCCGTGCTGCGGCGTGTTTTGTCGCAGAACGGCTCCTTCTCCGACTTTGGCTTGTCGAGAAGGTCTTAGCGCGAAACAACAATGTATGCTTCGCGCGACTGCGACGTGCAACGTCACAATTTTCTAAAGCATCTTTTTTATTTGGATTAAACCTGCAGATTACATCTTGTAATTTGCATGAATACATGCAGCGTTTGTTATTTCATATTCACAAACACATTGCTTTAAAAAAAAGCATACATCCACAAAGAATTATTCGCAGCATCCTTTTTATCTTAACCAAAACTACAGATTACATTTTCTGATTTGCATACGGCATACATACGGTATTCGACATTTTATATTCACAAACATATAACTTACAGAAAAAAGATCACATCTGTAAATATAATCATGTGCAGCATTTTTTTCATCTAGATCAATTCTACAGATTACATCTTGTATAATAAATTAATACATACAGCGTTCGTCATTTTATTTTAACACACGTAGCTTCGAAAACAAAGTTCACATCTGCATAAATAAATATTCGCGCAATTCCTTTTATCTGGACCAAATTTGCAGATTACATCTTGTAATATGCAAAAATACTTTTAAAAAAGAGCATATCTGCACAAATAATTATTTGTCGTTTATTTCATTTAAATCAAATCTGCAGATTACATCTGTTAATATGCACAAATACATACAGCATTTGTTATTTCATGTTCACAAACCATCAACTTTGAAAAATGGTGCATATCTGGACATTACGGAGATTTTCTAAAAACACTTTATTTGAAGTTATAACACACCAAAAAGTATTTTCTAAATGTTTCATCGAAACTCAAAATTTTACTGTTACAAACCTTCCTTTAGGAGGAAGCAAAATTCATTTTCGTCAATCACTGTTGGAATATAAGCGCTAACACCCGACATACGTCCCATGACATCAAGTCGACACAGTCACGTGATCTGCTGCTCAACTCGGCGGCGCGCACAAGCTGCCGCCTCACTGTTCGCCAGCTCTCCGAACAAGCAACATCTTCCGTACAACGACACGTTTTTTCTTATTACGCTCTGTCACGCTTACTTAAATAAAGCTACGTTCTTTTTGTTTATTCTATTCGAGTGTGCTCATTTCGTGTCTTATCCTGTATTCCGACAGGTTATGAGCCCCGCTCGCGTCCACTACGTGGATCGGTTTTTGTGAACAGTGACACAACTGGATAAAATAAAAAGAAGAACTACGATCTACACTCGAGGAAATAGGCACGCTGCTTCTCAGTGAACGTCACGACTACGCTGCTCAACAAAGAAAGCCACACGTCGCGCATCAGCCTACAACGTATACAAAGTCAAGCTTTCTTCTGCTAACGTACCAAGGTCACCGTCGATTCAAAACAATGGCATCAGGTCCATTTCGATGGAAAAATCCGGAACCTACGTGTAAGTACACGAAACCAATTTGTAAAGTGAAGTAGAAAGTAAAGCGAGAAAAAAAAACGCGAAATATAATTTACAATCAAGTCAAAACACGGGTTTAAAAAAAAAAGAAAATCGAAGTGAGAAAATAGAATGCAAAATTAAATCTAAAACAAAATCTCGCGAGAAAAAAAACGTGTTAAAATCAAATTTACGAAAATCACGTAGAGAAAACGACGCGAATAAGCATATCAAAAAATCAAGTTTTCATATAAGCCAAAATGCTTTGAAACACGAAACATCTGCTTTACAAAACGCATTTCCCGAAATTTCAAACGCGCGCGAAGCTTCTCGGAACGAAGCGCCAGTAAAAAGGGGTTTGCTAAGCAACTGAGCCAACATGGCCGCCTCACACCTCTATCTCTTTCTCTCTCTCTCTCTCTCTCTCTCTCTCTCTCTCTCTCTCTCTTTCTCTCTCTTTCTCTCGCACGTAAGCTACGGAACGGAGGGATAGAGAGAAGAGTGAAAAGACGCTGCTGCGAACAACGCATAAAGCAAGGGGCACATGATACGCGGCAACGCCCTTTTTGAGTCGGACGCGCGCTATATTTTAGTTCATGTGTACAAGAACGAAAGGATAGTTGTCGATGCGTTTGCACCTGGTAACAAACGGCTCACGAACACGACACAAATTGAATGATATATGCACACATGTGTGTTTGTATACGTGCAATCGGGAAAACAACATCGACACACACGATAAATCGAGAGCAGAAAAGGAGGCCGTGTGCAGATGCGCAGGTCACGTGATCACTCTACACGTACGCGGAAATTTTAAATCTCCGACGCGCGCTAATACTACCAGTGTAAGTCTACCTGCGTGCTGTGCTGCTTTCAGACACCGCATAGGTAGGGCTGTTGAAGTACAAGCGCACCCAGTAATTAATTAATCAATTGAATTAATTAAGCAAAGATTAATTCATAGTACGATATCATACGCGTGAACGGAAAACTTATACGTCTAGTGTAAGTCTGCCTGCGTGCTGCGCTGTTTACAGACACCGTGCGGGTGGGGCTACTGGTGCATGAGTAAACTCTGCAGTAAATTAAGCAATTGATTTAAAAAAAAAAGAAACCATGTTGACTTCAGTCTATAAATGTGCAGACCGGACAATGAAAAGACAAGCTAAGGGTAATTATTAATTGCGAAATGTTTCAACAGATCTAAGCTCAAACTCAGACTGGGAGGATATACGGGAAAAGATACCGTACAAGTATGGACTGTACTGTGAATGGTCTGACGAGGAATATATATATATATATATATATATATATATATATATATATATATATATATATATATATATATATATATATAGGTATCTCTCTTAGTGTAAGTTTCAAGACGATTGATCTTGACTATCTAGGATTTATGTCTTGGTAAACGACGAATACAATAGACGACACCATTGAGTTTTCTCACAACCTCCCAAGGACATTTGCAATTCGACTGTAGTTTTGGTGCTTTTCCTTTAGTTCTTCGAGGGTTGAAGAACCAAACTTTTTGTCCTTGGGAATATTCAACGTTCAGAGCTCGTTTGTCGTACCAAGAGTTCGTCTTTTCCGATTGTAATTTAATCCGGTCTCGTGCCATTTTATGGATCTCACTGAGTTTTCTCCGAAGCCTGTGTACGTAATCTCCGTCTTCTTTAGTCTCGACTTCCTCTGGTAGACACTCTTGAATTGAGTTCAAAGGAAACCTTAGATCAAAACCCGTGTACATCTCAGCTAGAGTAGCCCCAGTCGTCGCATGTTTGGATGACCTGTAAGCTAACAGAAATAGTGAAACCCAGCGATCCCAGTCTTCATGATTGTCGTGTATGTATTTTGTGAGATAGTGAAAAAATGTTTGGTGTTGTCTTTCTACTTGTCTGTTTAATTGGCGGTGTAATGGTGATGTTCTTGTCTTTATAATTCCTAATAATTTAGACAAATTTTTAATCAGTTTCGAATAAAATTTGTCCCTTGATCAGTATTTACTTCTAAACTACTCCATACCTACAGACAATCTGATCAACGAAAATCTCAGCAATGGTTTTTGTTCTCATATTAGAGAGAGGAAAAGCTTCAACTCACTTCGAGAAACAGTCAGTCACAACTAAGAGGTATTTATTGCCTAAAGAAAAAAGTGGAAAGGGGCCTAAAATATCCATTTGAAGTCTTTCGAATGAAACTCCTGAATTGTAAATCTTCATCTCACCATGGCCTTTATCAGGAGGACTTTTCTCTGCAATACAAACTTTACAGGATTTACACAAACTTTGTACATCTCTTTTGCAAGTAGCCCAATAAAATCTTTTTCTAATTTTATCTAGAGTTTTGTTTAATTCGAAATGTCCTTTAGATGATGAATCATGTATTTCTTCTAAAATATCTTTGATTTTATCTATAGAAACAGTTAATTGACCAATCTTATAATCTAAATTTGTTGAAACCCACTCTCTATACAAAATTCCATTAATCAACACTAACGAATCCCATTGTGAACAATAGATTTTAGTGAATACATCCATCGAAGAAATTTCTTGCCATGCTGTTTTTTTTTATAATTCCTTCGTTTGACGAATAGAAGAAATAGCCACATCTGCTTGGCTCTTCTTCCAATCTTCCGATGTATTTTCATCAAAAATAATACGGCAAATAGTCTTTTCATTGAATTTTTCTTCTTCTACTCTGGAACAATATTTACATGAAAAATCTTCACAAGGGCGTCTTAAAAGTCCATCAGCATTTCAATGTTAATTACCTTCCCTGTGAATAATTTTGTAGTCATACTGATCCAATTTCCAATAGTTATTTAAATTTAATTATAACTAATGATAAAAGGTTTACCGATAAGATAATAATGAAAATTTTGTAACTATTCTACAATAGCAATGAGTTTACGTCGATTGACGCAATAATTTCTCTTTAGATTAGAAAGGACTCTACTATAATAATCTATGACACGTTCGATGTCATCTTGTTTCTAAGAAAGAACCGACCCAATTCCATGGTCAGAAGCATCAGTATCTAAAATAAATTCAGAAGAAAGAGCAGGAAATGCCAAAATTGGAGGTTTTGTAAGAACCTCTTTTAATTTAGAAAAAGCTTTTTGACAATCTCCTGATCATATGAACTTCGTCGATTTTTTAGTTAATTTTTACAATGATATTGCTATATCAGCAAATCCTTTAATTAGATGCCTATAATAACCACAGAAATTGGCAAAGTTCAACACATTGGCCAATTTACAACAGTTTGAATTTTCTTTGGATCAGCTGACCTTCCTTCTACAGAAACAATGTATCCTAAATATTTGACTTGCCTGCTGAAAAAAAACACATTTCTTCTTGTTTAGACGTAATCCTGCTTCTTGAAAACAAACAAACCTTCTTCAGATTGGATATCATCTCATCAAATGACTTTCCTAATACCATGACATTATCTAAATAAACTAAGCAGAATTTTGAGAAATAATCTCTGAGTGACTTTTCCATCAAACGTTGAAATATCGCCAGTGCATTGCATAATCTGAATGGCATAACTTTAAATTGCCATAAACCTTTTCCAATTGAGAAAGCCGTGATTTTTCTATCCTCTTCCCGAATCTTGAGTTGCCAGTATCCACTCTTCAAGTCCAATGTACACAACCACTAATATCCTGCAAGTTTATTAAGAGTATCATTAACTCGTGGTAAAGGATACGAATCTTTTATCGTTTTTGCATTAATTTTTTGGAACTTAATACAAAAACAAATTTTTCCATCCTTCTTCTTTTTAGGAACTACAGGTAAGCAACACGAACTATCTGATTCTTCAATAACTCCTTGAGACTGCAACTCAGCAATACATTCATCTAATTCCTTAATTTGATGAATAGGGGGTCTCCAGGTAGGTTGTTTAATTGGTTGATTATGGAGTAATTGAATTATGTGTTCAAACAAATTACATTTTCCAGTAACGTCATTATCTTGAAAAATTTCTTCAAATTCGTGTAGAAGATCCGCAAACTCCCGACGTTGATCTTGATCCAAGTTTTCTGAGTTCTTGTCAAAAATTTCTTGTAATGAGCTTTGTTCAACATAACGAGAATCGACTATTCTTGAAATTTGTTTATTAATAATTAAACTTGGAGTATTTAAAATAATTTTAGTAATTGAATCTGTGATACCAGTTGCACCAAGAAAATCACTTCCAAGTATACAATCATCAATAATATTTCCAACAAAAACATCTAAATTAGCTACATGATCAACCAATTTTAACGACACTGAAATCAAAAATTCAAAATAGGAATTCTCATATCATTTGACTCAACGAATTTTGGATTTATAATAGTTACATCAGAAGCAGAATCTACTTTAAAAATACAAGCTTGGTCATTAATTAAACTATCAAAATAAAATTAAGAGTTCCTATTAATTCTTCTAACATGGCATTCAATCCAATATGAGTGGGAGTTTGTTGGAGTCTTGTCAAGTTCTGTTGAACTCGCTCCAAGAATTTCAACATAACCTGGTTTCCCTGGACATTCACCTGATTGGGACAATGTGATCTTAGATGACCTTTCTGACCACAAGCCTAACATTCAACATTCTTAAAGTAATCCTGAGATCTCTGTCGGTCCGAAGATTGAGGACCATTAGATTTTGAATTCGAAGAATTGATTCCAGTCTTGTATGTGTTATTTACACTCCTTGAAGCCTGAGGTCTCTTATTCTAATAATAAGTAACCTTCACTACCATAGCACGAGCAAGAGCAATCTTTAAAGAAGTTATCCTTTCCAAACGAAGAATATCCCTGATCATATAATCAAAAATAGCAACAATAAACTGAGTATAAGCGATTTTATCTTAGAATTCAAATAGACATTCTAGATAAACCAAAGTAGTGAGTCTCTCAAGGTCAGCAGCGAATGTTAGGAGATCTTCACCAAACCGTTGACGCCTGTTCATAAATTGTGTGTGATAAGTGTGTGCCAAATGCTTATCACCGACACGAAGTTCAAGGCGTGATACTAAATCATCAAAATTCGATTAATATCAATCCAGAATCTGTTCCCGGATGGATATGTTCAGTGATCGGTCTATTCTCTTAGTCTATTCTGATTTGAAGATAATCCAACGTTATTACCTCTAGTGTTATCTAATTCTGTTGTGTGTGAATGTGTATTTGTATTATCGTTCAAATCAGCCCTCTGTTCCTGGTCATTAAACAATTCTCTTCGAACCAGTTGACCTTTCAGTCGTTGCTTCTCTGCTTCAAGTTCCTCATTGCAATGTCGAGCTTCTAATAGTTCTGTGTCTCGAGTGTGGCGTTCCCTTTGTAAGCTAAATGTATCCTCGTTGTATTGATGGAGTTCTTAAGTAATTTCCTCTACACGTCTCTTCAAGCTTGTTCTTTCCATATTTCCTGAAGTGAGAGACGGTTGAAGTTCCTTACTTAGAAGAGTTCTGGGTGATGGTCAAGAACTGGTGCACTCTGGTCGAGTGTTGATCAGTGTTCTTGAAACTGTTAATATCTTGCCAGAACGTAAAAGCGTGAACCTTTCACTAGACCTTTCCCGGACAAGCCCCTCAAAATGTTATGACCGGGTACGGGGTAACATAAAAAACAACTCGTTATTTATAAAAGCGTAACTCAAACTCGAACTCTCTTTATTTAATCGTATACAACTCAGCTTATTAGCTGACACGATCAGACTAACTGTAAACAATAACATCCACGACGTCGTCTATCTCGTCGCTAAGGGTCGCTATGAGCATGAACACGAATCTGGAGAATTTAAACGAGACGTTCAAAGGTGGAATCAGAATTCTGACAAAATCAGTCAAGGATCTGAAGTTCAAAGATCAGAGTGCAGGCAGTAAGCCTAAAGTCATAAGCAATGTAGGTCTTGAGGAGCCGCTCAAGCTGTTTTCTGAGAGGACGAGAACGCGGTTTTCGAGCAGCTCGAGCCAGTCAGTCCATGTTTCTGGACCAGGAGTCCGAGACTCTACAAGTGCAGACTTCAGAGGGTCGTCCACTCTCATACCCGGACCACGGATTTCAAGTCCATAGGAATAAAATGACAACGCAAACACGAACATGCTTAAAGATCTGCCACCTTACAAGGACTTGCGCGTGGAACCTGCTGAACATCTCGGAACGAAATTCAATAACATAAGACTGCCAGAAGATACGGATGTAAGTAAACGAATCTCTAATTATAGTCTGATAGTTAAATAAATTAAATCAATCCAGGCCAATGAATCTGTCTAACACAAGCATGAACGATACGAAACTAAAACAAACTAATATCACGCAAACGTACAGACTTTAGCTTGACTCAGAATACGCTCCTTTCGAGGACCTCTTGTTCTCGGAATTAAGATCACGAAAGTTGTTTTATATATTCAAAAATCATAATTTCTGTTTAAGGTTCGAAGACCTCGTTAGAAAATACGAAAGCAATGAAGGAATAGACAAAATGACTGAAACAGTTGAGAAAAGTCTATTTTACAATGCAGTAGAGCAAGCTTACACAGAAGTTATTACGGCTGAAAATGTAGCTAGCCGTAGTATGGGCAGGAGGTACACATACAATGAATTAAAAGACTTAATTTTACAGATCAATAACTCACGCCTAAAAGGCACCGAAGCTTCAGCTTTTCTTGGTTTTGCTAAAGAGGAGAGAAGGAGTCACTCTACAGAGAGATGATCCGTAAGCCGAGAAAGACCATTTAAACGATATGAGAGATGTGTCAGCCAAGCTCACATAACCGCTGACTGCTCGCACAACGAGCCTAAGTATTTCAACTGCAACGTGTTCGGCCACATCGCGAAAGACTGTAAGGAGCCTAAGAAAGGACTCTTACGAAAAAGAACAACTGAAAGGAATGAGAGCTTGTCACCGAAGCGAAAGCAGAGGAGACAAGAAAGCAAGTCTCCGAGTCGAGGCAGAGAACATCTCAGCAAGTCACCGGCAAGGTTGCCATTTAGAAATCATGCTTTCCGATCACCTACACCAAGAAAAGGTAACACGATCACTGACTCAGTATGTATGTATGTATGTATGTGAATCTGAACGAATACGATATTATGACACAGAAGTTTATTGTAGATTCGGAAGCAACTGATCATATGACAAATTCTAAACTCATTTTAACGCAATTGCATGAGAAGGTCGATTGTGTAACAGGCTGCGTCGATAAAAACGAAAAGTCAAGCATAAAATCAATTAATCAAGGTCGAGTAAAGTTTGAATTGATCAATGGCAAAGTAATTGATCTAGATAAAGTAATATAAGAAGAAAATTTAAGTAAGAATCTGCTGTCACTTAACCGTTTTACAGATCAGGGCTTATGTCTGTATCTGGACAATAAAACAATAAATGTCTATGAACCAAATACGGAAGAGAGAATTTTGGAAGGATAGTTTGAAAATCCGTCTTGGATAATTAATCTGAAATTAAAGATGAATCAGAGCCAAACAATACACACAAACGTACTGATCTCTCACAAACACAATAATAAGAGCATTAAGATGCGACGCTGTGCCTCCCAGCACAGGTGCGCAACACCTGACGCCTCGCACGCGCTAGGATTTTTCTTTATTTCGTAGGATTTGATGTAATCGCCGACGTTTGGGAGAACGTGGTGGAGGAAGGTAGAAATGATCACACAAGGGTTAACAGCTTTATTGCACCTGTATTTCGCCCAGCCCTTCCCTACAACGCGGTGGCCGTAGCCGCCCGCGCACAATAGTCACGCAGGGCTCGCTGTCACACCTCTACTCACAGGTACACACGTGCGCCTTGAAGCTCTCGCCTTTGGCGTCGCGCCGTATACCCGTCGGCTCTCTCTCACACTCGCGCGCTCGCCTCGAAGCTCTCGCTTCTCGCGTCGCGCGGTATACCCGTCGGCTCTCACGTACACACACACGCCTCGAATGCTCGGTGCTGCTCGCTCGGACAGCGAAGCGCACGACGCGTCTCCTCTCTCTCTCTCTCTCTCTCTCTCTCTCTCTCTCTCTCTCTCTCTCTCGCTCTCTCCTACGCAACGTCGCACGCGTCGCGCACGTACCTCGACGTCGTAGCACGAGTCAGCGCGGTCCCCTTCCTACTCTCTCACACTCACACACGTAGCGCGCGCTCTCCTACGGCTCGCGCCAGCGGTCCCGGCACGACGATGCCCGAGCCACGCCGGTGGAGCGCTCGCCTTCCCCCCCTCTCTCTCCTCTCTCTCGCTTGCTAGAACTCGCGCGCGCACCGGCTTTGCCTCGCGTTGGAGGCAAGCCCGACCTGCTGCTACCGAGCAGCGGAGGATTCTCGGACGCCCGATGCTTCTTTCTTTCTCTCTCTCACACTCGCTCGCTCTCTTTGTTCCGCGTTTCTCTCTCTCACTCTCGCGTACGCTGGCTTGTCGCCTTGCGTAGATGGCGTCGAGGTGTGCGCTCGCACCGCACACCACTCTCTCGTCTCAATCACTCTTCTCTCTCACACGCTCGTGGCCGTCTCTCTCTCTCTCTCTCTCTCTCTCTCTCTCTCTCTCTCTCTCTCTCGCACGCTGGCTCAACGCCTCGCGTGGTTAACGTCGAGGTGTGCGCCCGCACCGCACACCACTCTCTCGTCTCTCACTCACTCTCTCTCTCTCTCTCACTATTCACAGTCGCGCGCGATCGCTCGTCAACTTCTGTCGACGAGGCTCGAGACGTAACTACCGAGCCCCGTCCCGCCGTCGGCCGACGCGCCCGTCTGATAACGCGACCTAATTGGCTACGCGATGCGCAAGACGTGCTGATTGGCTGTTCGTCTAGCGCCACGCGCGAATCAGCGGATCACTTTACGCATATCGGCCAGCGACTTCTAAGTATTCCCGGGACGCAACTCGCGTCCGAGAATACACGGGCCTCGCTGGAACCGATCGTCTTCTCTTTCTCGCCGCGCTAACAACAACAAAGTTACTTTTCGCGCGGCTGCGGCATGATTTGTCGCAGAGCGGCTCCTTCTCTGACTTTGCTCGTCAAGAAGGTCTTCGCGCGAAACAACATGTGCTTCGCGCGACTGCGACGTGCAACGTCGCAAAGAAAAAAGTAACTTTTAAAGGTAAAAGAACAAGTACATAACCGACATGTCAAAACGATAAAAATACAGATAGGTTGACTAACGTGATTAACACCGTAAATTTATGGCATATGCGATAAGAACATACATCTCTAAACAATGTAAAAATGTTAAAAGGATTGTATCCTGATATTAAAGAATTTCAGGAAAAAGATCACGGCGTGTGCCTAAAAGTCTGCGAAACATGTAAAGTAGCAAAAATGAATAGGCCAAAGTTCGAGTATAACAGAGAAATGGCGACAAAACCATTGCAGAGAGTCAGTGCTGATACGATGGGATCCATAACACCAGCTACCCATCCGAATGGCTGTAGGTTTATAGTGGTGTTAGTAGCTAATTATTCACGTTTTGCAATGGTTTATCCAGTTACACATAAGTCAGATGCTGCTAAATGTATTAATGATTTCGTAGAAAAATGTCAAAATATATGCGGAAAGGACGAAAAATTCTGTTACTTGGATTGCGACCAAGGCACTGAATTCACCAGCGGGAAGACCAAGGAAGTATTGGACAACTATGGTGCAGAATTGAGAACAGTCTGCCCATATACTCCGCAACTGAACAACATCGCTGAACGCTACAATCAGACAATTCAGAAAATTACGAGAGCTCTTCTGTACGATTCAAGTCTCCACTATTAGTCATCAACCCAGAATCAAAAATATACGTAAACCAGATCAGGATATTTAGGTTGTGGCATTCGCCAAGGGCCGAGGACAACAAGAAACTAAGTTTGATAAACTGTCGAAGAAAACCGTGTTGGTAGGATATATCGATACAAGCTACTTGCTACTGAACCTAGAAGACGGTAAAGTGTACGAAATGTACAATCTGCTACGCAGATGGTTTGGATACACTGAGGGATTGCAGGGAAACGGTAGCAAGAAACGCGGAAATCCTCATAAAAGCGGCGGAGTATACAGGGTTAGAAGTGAGTGAATCAAAAACAAAGTACATGATTGTGGATAAGCTGGGAACCTGCAGAGGGGAGGGAGATCTCAGAGTTGGGAATTTTACTTTTGAAAAGGTTAGCGAATACAGGTATCTGGGTACGACCATAAATGATAGAAACGAGATTAATGTCGAAATAAATAAGAGACTCTTCGGGCTCCAATTCTTGCTCCTACGCCGTGAGTTATTTACTTAAATCGAGGCTGCTGTCTAAAAACGGTAAAATAAGAATATACAGGACAATAATACTGCCGGTGGTTCTGTACGGGTGCGAAACGTGGGCTCTCACTAAGCAGGCAGACAACCGTTTTAGGGTATTTGAAAATAAAGTATTGCGAAAAATATACGGGCCGAAGAAAGATGATAAAACCGGGGAATGGAGGAGACTACATAACGAGAAGTTACACAATCTGTAAGCGTCACCAAATATTAACAAAATAATAAAATCACGCATTTTGGGATGGACAGAGCACGTAGCGAGAATAGAAGACGACCGTACGGCAGCGCGTGTCATTAAGGGCAGGCCGATGGGAACGCGACCTATAGGTAGACCTAGACGTAGATTGGAGGACGACGTAAAAACAAATCTAGTAGAAATAGGACGAGTGGGTGCCGATCGGAGAGGTGCATCTTGGGTGAGGTTGACACAAGATAGGGCAGTGTGGAAGGCTTGCGTAGATGAGGCGATGAACTTTCGAGTTCCAAATGCCGCTTAAACACAAAAACCAATTGCATTTCTCTCTGTGAAAACATAGGTAGAAATTAAAATGTGTAAATTGTCGGCAAACTTGCAAATGCATATAAAAAACAAATATAGAAAGTTGTGATAAAATACTTTTTTATAACATAAGAAGGATTTCCGCGATTTTCCGAATTTCATAGAATAAATAACTGTCAGGTGACTGAACCACCAAAATTTATTATGTATTGGAATAATCATTAAACAACAGATTTATAGCAAAGTTTTATCTGCGTGTTTGAATTTAGGAAAATTTGATCGGAAATGTTGGCGGAGTGTTGGCCAATGATGATTTAGTTAGTGAATTTATTAACCAGGAATGGAGTTTGATATTTCAAAATACAAACTTATCGTCTTTAATATTAGATACCGAATCCAAAACTAAAGAAAAATTTTTTTTAAATTCCGTAAACACTAAAATTGCCATTATAAATTTCGTTTTAAACGATTCTTTTACAAGGAATTTTGCCTCTACATAAACTTTCTTGATGTCGAGATTTATCTAAAACAAATACTTGTGATAATTCATTTGCAACCTCACATTTATATCGGTTGTCAAAGTTTATTGTTGCTATTTGTAGATTTTCTTATATTTTTCATGTTGATGTTACTGTAAAAATATATTCTGTTAGAAAACATTTTTGTTACCAATTCTCCTTCGTAAACTGCGCAAAATGGTGTTGAGAACGAAACATTCTTCCTCGTTTTTTTCCGTCATTGCAGCCGCCAAACTTTTTGACACGCTCATCCTACATCTCTGACATCAACTTAAAAATCTTGTCTTTGTTAATTTTGTCTGGCGTTAAGTTTTGTAATTTCAATACCTATAGTCAATGTCAATTAATTAATTGTGGGATTTTGATTTATGACATTTTGCAGTCTTATTTATCACATTATGGGAAAGTCGGAACGACGCTAATCGGTTTAAATGTTACTTCAAACGTTCATGTTAACTTCAAAATGGTTTGGATCATAAACAGAAATAAACGCACTTGCTTATAGAGTTAAAATACAGGATTCTGCGTTCGCTATTATAAAAATTTGTATTATACTAGGGAGGGCACCCCCTGCTAATTTCAATTTTCGTTTTTAATTGTATAATTTTTAAATCTTCTCATTACGATTTCAATTGTTCATTCCAAAATGATTAATTTTTTAATTAAACTTGCTTCGCTCGCTAACCCCCAATTTTAAAATAGGTAGTAATTATAAGTTGAAAATATTTCTACTGCAGTACTAATTTTGTTTGTATTTGATATTCAAAAATCTATCATCTTTAAACTCGCAGTGGTTACCTATAATATAATGCATGGCAACCGTATCAACAACATGTATCAACAAATTCTTGGCAGCTTTGTATTCACGTCGCGCCAAAAATTTGGTTAAGTTTCAATTAAATTCAAAGTTTTACTCGCTATTTTTTAAAGCTATATGCACAAATAGTTTGGTTATTCCTATAAAACTGAATTCAAAATTAAATCGCAAGTTTTTATGTATAAATTATTGTGCGGGATACTAAATCTAGGCTGCAATCATTTGAAAGAGAGAAAGATTTTAGATTTGGATTTAATTGTTTTTATTGCTGTACATTGTGTTGCACAAGTGAAATGAGATGAGAGTGAATGTGTGTATGTTTGAGTGATGTTTATATATTTTCAAGATTATAGAAATAGTTTTTAGCTGCTATTTTAAAGTGTGATATGGATAGTGTGTTGCGAAGTTGAGATGGGAGGCTATTCCAGAGGTAGGAGGTGCTGATAAAAAATGAATTCTTCAGCGTCTCCGTCTTGAAGGTGGGGCTGTCCAGTGGAGTCACCTCACCCCTCACAGGCCTGAGCGCGACGTGGAAATCAAAGTAGGCTAATAGATAAGTAGGTATTGAGGTGTTGAAAATTTTTCTTAGAAAACAGGCCATGAAGTATTTCCTACGTCCAGTGGTGGTAAGCCATTGCAGCTCACGTCTGTAAGGCGAGATGTGCCCGTCCCTCCTTACACCGTAGATATAACGGATCCCCGTATTGACAAGCCTCTGCAGTTTTAAGTCATGTTCCTGGGTCAGGTCACAGTAAGCAAGTGAGCAATAGTCGATGAGAGGAAACAGGAGTGCTTGCACTAAATGTTTGCGCAATCTGAGGCTAGTGCTTTTCCGAAAAAAATAGAGCCGATACATTAAAGAGTGAGCACGTTTACAAATTTATGTAACGTGCTCTTTCCACGTAAGTTTGGAGTGAAGCACCAGCCCCAGGTTGCGCACCGATGATTCAAAGTTGACCTGGGCTCCCCCTATGTTTATATAGGTGTTAGCAGTAGAAGGTAGAGCGTTTATATAGTAGGGGGAACTCAGGACGATAGCCTTAGTTTTAGTTACATTCAGTTTAAGACTATTCAGCGCAGCCCAGCACATTATCCTCTCGGCGTTAGCACTCATCCTGACAGAACAGGAGTCGAGCTCCTCAAGGTGGCATTGGCTGTAGATCTACAGGTCGTCCGCGTAGATTAGATGGAACACATCTGAATCTAGGCGAAAACCAATATCATTGATGTACAACGAGAACAGCAAGGGACCTAAAACTGACCCCTGTGGGACACCGGTGATTAGTGGTAGAAAGGTAGAGATCTCATTGTTGTCGCCAATGACGGCCTATTCTCTTCCCGAGAGGTAAGATGCAAGCCAGCGGATAACCTGCTTGGAGAAGCCGAAGGAGGATAGCTTTCCGAGTAGCCTGACGTGACACACCGTATCAAACGCCTTGCTAAAATCAAATAGAAGTAGAAGAGTGACCTTCTTCCTGTCCATCCCAAGCCTGACATCATCAGTCAGCTTAATTAAGCCGGACTGCTTGCTGTGGCCAGTGGGAAAACCAGTTTGGAAATTGTCAAGATAAAGTCTTGTTTCAAGGTATTCGGAGATTTGATTGTGCACCAGCCACTCCAGCGCCTTGGATAGGAAACAGAGTAGAGAGATCGGACGGTAGTCTGTTACAGCTGTTACAGTATTTATCTTGTTTAATGCTCTTACGAGAGATGATTTCCAGGTAGAAGGAAAGCATGCCTCGCTCAAAGACAGGTTGAAAATTTGACAGAGTAAAGGAGCGAGTATTGGCAATGCTTTAGATATTACAACCTGTGGAATGCCATCGCTTCCTCTGGCCTGGGTATTGAAGTGTGATACTGCAGCAAACACGTCCGACTCTGTAATACCCTGAAGATGAAGTGTTCAGGGAGGTCTAGACTCTCGAGGGTACGCAGATACTCCTCAACAGATGGAGCTTGAGGATTATTTGAGATGGAACTAAAGTGTTTGTTGAGAGCATCTGGAGAGAACCGAGCAGGTGGAGAAGATTTAGAGGTAGTAATACCAAGATTCTTAAGCTCTCTCCATATCTCTGCAACGTCGGTCAGAGTAGACAAGCGTGAATAATAGTAATTCAGCCTGGTCTCCTCGACCTGTCTATGAGCGTCGTCCCTTGCGATTCTATAAAAGTATAGATCCCAAGGTAGACGACTTCTGCGAAAGCGCCTGTAGAGTCTATTCCTTTCAGTTAAAAGGTCACGAAGAGCCGTGGTGAACCACGGGTGACGCTTACGTCCAGGTGTTACAGTCAAAACAAGTTACACAAAGAGAGAGAGAGAGAGAGAAAGAGGAAAAAATAAATAAAGAGAACCATACTCAACATTAAAAGTTAAGTATTATCAATCTATAAAATTTTGACATAGTAGATAGACAAAATATCCAATAAAA
This sequence comes from Trichomalopsis sarcophagae, assembly GCA_024372645.1. NCBI lineage: Eukaryota > Metazoa > Arthropoda > Insecta > Hymenoptera > Pteromalidae > Trichomalopsis > Trichomalopsis sarcophagae. Next base: position 109,409 of record QLSS01000201.1, on the reverse strand, counting down.
TGTCAGTAAGTGAAATAGAAAAAAATTCTTGGAGATGGCAATTGCTTATTTTGTTGTTTTTCGTATTTTTTGTTTAATACGGAAGAAAATCATATGAAAATTAGAGCCAAAATTGTAAATCATGTTTATGACAATTGGGAATATTTTGATCAATTAATGGTAGGCGACGAATCTTTAAGAATTACTGACTCCCTAAAAAAACTTTTTTCAAAAGTAATAACCTTGGCAAGAAAAAGACAGTAGTAATAAAAGTAGTGAAATCTCTAAATATAAAATTGTCAAGTAAATGTTTTTTCTTGCTGTACGCATTTAAATATCATTTTTTGGGAAAACTGATTTTAACTTTAATTTTATCATAATGCGTATAGCAAAAAAAAAAACATTTACTTGACAACTTCGTTCTTTTTCTTGCTATCGCTAGATAGGCTATAGGCATACTGGCTCATGCGGATTCTGGCTCACCCCTCCTCTCTCAGTGTTAGCCAGAACTCGAGCTGTGTATTTTAAATGGAGGGATTGTCGATCCCTCCCTTTCCTCCCTTAGCGACCGAGAATTCTTCCTCCTCTCAAAGTGAGCCAGAATCCGAGCTGTGTATTTTTAGATAGAGCCGGTAACCGTAGTATGTATAAGTCTCAATCTTCCCTTCCTTTTGTAGACGGAAAATTTGAATCGTTGAAGCCATTTCTGTTTTAATGCACCGATGACAAAAATGTTTGATGCGTCATGGAGAGCGTCACGAAGCAAGTTTCCAATTTGAGAGTATTTATGTCCATCTGTTTTCCACCTGATGCCATGATAATTATGTTTAAGCCAATTGTTTTCCTCTGCATTTTGTCTGAGAGTTTTTTCCATGAGAAGTGATTTTTGAATATTAGAAAAACAGGATCACTATTTTTGTTAAGAGGTATGATTGCTATTTCCTTTAGAATATAATCTTCTTCGGTTTGTTTGAAACCAGTCATGTCTACAGCATACTCCATTTTTTTGGTGCAGCCTAGACGAGCTTCTTGACATTCCCACTGATAGGATTGTACTGAACGACGCGATCGTGTAAGATTAGGCAGTATGCTGAAGTGTGAGCAGGAAAATCTTTTTTAGCCTCAAACTCCAGACGTACATCGACAGAGCGCTCTTGAGAGATTCGTTTTGTCGTGAACAGTTGTAACGTGGTAGTTCGACTACACGTTACAAGCGAAAATTTGCGCCGCGCAATAGAGAGGCACCGATAACTGCGCAACGTGTCAGGTCGAGCCACGAATAGGCGCGGAGAGGGGGGAGTAGTTCACGTGGGGAGCGCGTACAGCGCTGGCCCCGCGACCATGTGTTGCTGCGTGAGGAGAGCTCGTCCTCTTTCGCTTCGCATCGCTTCTACCGATAGGACGCCGACGCTACTCTCCTAAGCTCGATCGGCCTCGGAGCATTGCAGCTCGCCTTCGCTTCCGTTATCGTAGCAAGTAAGTAAAAGTGTGTTAGCGTGCGAACTAATTAGTGCGGCTGTTCCTCGGGTGAACACGACGCGATACAGTTAATGTGACGCAATGTATCCCGACGAACGCGGTCATGGCGGCGAGCCGAGTGCCGTGGGGTCTCGTCGTCTGTTGTGAATGATGTGAGCTCTCGATCGTTCTCGCTATCGTTTCCCTTGACGCTACCGTTATCCTCCATTCAAGTTACCGTTTGCCTGTTCCACGCCCTAGCTATCAATCGTTCTCGCTATCGTTCCCTTGACGCTACCGTTATCCTCCATTCAAGCTACCGTTTGCCTGTTCCACGCCCTGCTCTCGCACAATTCCTCGCTATCGTTGCCCAGGTAGGGCGTATATCTCCTCGCTATCGCTCTCCCCCCGTATCGTACCTCCCCGCTATCGTTTCCTCGCCCCTCCCGCCACTCCAACTAGCTACCGATTACTGTACGCTACCGAGCTACCGTTAGCAAGTAAGTTAGCGATTAAGTTAGGTTAGTTCCTTATCAGAGTACCGTTAAATAATTCTTAGAATGCACGAGTGTACTCGTAAAGTACGGGCGAGTAATGGGTGTCGTCGCGTGGTCGTGTCGAGGTCGTCATTTTGTGAATGGTTTTCGGGGATTGAATATAAGGGAACGGGCTTGCACGATGCGGTGTATGGAAAAATAAGCGTTTGATGGGTCGGGCAATCGCATAGCTCGCGAGCGTACGCCGCGACGGACGCGTTGGTCGTCCGGGCCGGTAGACGACCAGAGAGGCGAGGCGGGTATTCGCCCGCACCGACAAGTCGGCAGGCGGTGCGCTGACGAGCGTGGTGTCGGCGTCGATTGTTCAGTGGGCGCGGGTGAGATAAGAAAGGAAGGAGATAAGAACTTCTAAAAATTGTTGCGGGGCCGCGTGCGTAAATTCGCCCCTCCTAACGATGAGCTTGATCGGCGGTGTGGCGCACCGCATAAAAGTTAATTAATTCAGCGTAGCGCCTCTGGATTGTAGAGGACGCAGGTTCTCGGCAGGTTGCCGTGGTTGTTAAAAGAGTAAATGAAGAATAAACACGACATATCATATCAGCAGCAAGCTTTAATGAGTTTTATAACCCACGACCCTGTTCGTTACTGTACCCGCTCTTTGAGCTAGCCGAGTTCAACTTTCTCACGCCGTCGGGCCCCAACACACGGTGGCGCTTACACGGAAAGGGGATCGCGGGATCCTCGGCATCTCGATGCCTGGCGCCCTGGGCCGAGGCAGCCCGCCGCCGTGTATGCATTGGGGTGTGACGGCGCGCGAGACTAGATTTAAGAACGCTGGGCTGCACTAGTAAACTCCAGCGTTTCACAGTTAATAACTATGAGTGGTTCATTCTTGATGAACATAGGCTTTGTCAGCAACGGCTGCGCATCTCTTCCATAGTATGATTTTTGAAAATTAGCATACATATTATAGAGAATTGCATACTGATTGTTATATATGTCGAGATTCGTATTGTTGTATGGATAATATTGTGAATTTAAGAAAAGTTTCACATTACTTATCTCACAATGATCAAATCTACTGGCATTTGCAGTTCTTGTAGCTTTTCTCTTTGTTTGTAGTCCGAGAATTACAAAACGAGGTTTCTCCAATTGATTTGAAGTTTTCACTGTCCAGATGTGTTTATTCGTGCTTGGAAGAAGAGGATATTCAAATATCTCCCAAGAACGAAAACACATAGAGATGGGGTTATCCTTACCAATGAAATTCAATAGCTGGATTTTTTGTTTATCTGATGCAATAACATATGGCATTAACCATTATATCTTCGTTATTTTTACTTCACAATCTTCATAAGTAGTTACGCCAGATGATGTAGTTCCATTCTGGATTATTGCATTTAAGTCGCTTCTCGATCTTGTAAGAATGAGCTCATGCTTCATATTAACTATAATTTTTTTATAGTCTTCTGCAAAGCCCAATATCATACTCAGTGGAATCGCTACGTCAAAGTTTCCCTTTTCATCGACAAACGTTTTGGTATCTTCTTCATCACCAAGCCAGCCTGCGTTTTCTAGCATGTTATTCTGATTCGAATTAAATGAAGTCCATCCTTTCATGATACTGCTCAAACCAACATTTTTACTTTTATCAATCTCCACAGCATTAATTTCATAACGAATTTCATCAAACAGATGACAAATGCCATTGTTCAAGAATTTAGTCTTAGTTGGTGCTGTTAAACCATCTTTTAGTTTCAATTTCCCACATACGTGGATAGAACTACGGGATGCTAAGAGGCATAGATCTTGATGTTGTATAGAAATACGAATTTCATCACTATTATCAAAGCTTAATGACGAGTATGGTTGATGGGCGTGTACCTCGTAATGAGCAATAGACTCATCGAAGACGACACCTGATTGAATGCTTAGAATTTGGTCCATTTTTCTGGAAGCAGCAAAGAATTATACACGTGAATTTTTTCCACGAACTTTTAGTTCTAGGCTATTCAGAAACTGAATGCTCTTCCGTGTTAACGGTTTGAGTTTCTTTGGTCGACTGATGACTGGTTGACGTGATGGCTGACTTATATATGTTCCAGAATTGTAAACGATAAACATTATACAGATTTGATGTGAAGTCTAACAGTAATTGCCTCTCCTCGAAAATTCACGAAATTTCCGTCCTTATCTACAATACGAATTAGTAGATGATCTATGCACTTGACACTGAGTGGTAGATATATCACATGAGACGGAACTTCTAAGATTTTATATCCTGGAGGCACTCTGGGAAAGAACTCATGGATTGTATGAACTTTCTTATTATTGATGTAAGCACCTGCAGTAATGTTGTACTCTACTCTGAGTGCATTGATTCTCAATATTTTCACAGGTAAATCAGAGCTGTGTTGAATGTTCTCTTTGAGAATGCGAGGAGCGAAGCCAAGGAGACGGCCTATTGAATCGCGAGGTTTGAGATCTATCTGATGACTGCAGAGAATTTCACTTCTGAGAGTATTGTTGTTAGCTTTCAAAGAAAATTCAATTCCTTTGGATTTCAAAGTTTCTTGTAAAAATTGATTTATAGCATCAATTTCATAGCTGCCCGTAGGGATAGAGATAATATTATTTTTGCTCAAATGAAGTTTATTATTTGAATTGTCAACATTGGGAATAGAGTTGAATGTTAAAAGTTCAACTAATCCCAAGACAAAATTTTTATGCTGTGGTAGTTCAATCGAAGGAAAATATTGCGCTTCTAAGACAGATGAGTTTCCTGAGAGACTCAGAGTGAAGCTATCTTCCATGACTGATCTCATGCTAATGAATCTATTCGTTTGCGAACATCTCTTTTATAGTCTCCCAGCTAATAAGTAGAGACAAAGATGTCCACATATAAATGAGTCAAAATTTTGATATCTTTTGTAATTGTATTTCACTTCCTTCACGTTAAAATACATCATGAGATCCTTGGGAGGTTTGCGATCACCAAAACTATCGAAATAAAGTACTTCAGGACCACGTTTGCGATAGTAAACCCAGTGAGTGACACTATTTTGAAAATCGTCCAAGTTTACCACTGCTGATTCATTACGCCATGGACCATCGGCTGGTAGATTATTTCTCATGAAAACACCACAGAAATCTGAAATTTTCATCATATGAGCATATTTTTTCGTCGAGAAGTAATAAATATAAGAATGTTTTAGCACCAATGTTCCGCAGCACTCCACGTAAAAAGAACGTAAACAGCAGCCGAGGAGGACTTATACCTAAATATAAAATAGCTAAGAAAAATTCTTTCATTGATCTCGTATACTGGGATGATCCAAATGAGCTTACTGACTCGAGACTTCGATTATTGATTGCCGAACGATCAGCTGGAAATAATAATCACGTCAATGAAATCCAGTCGATTATTGAGGAATTTCGCGAAGCTGGGCATATATATTGACATGCAACTTTCTATTTTGCATCCGTATTACCATGAGTCTCGATGTGTTTGGAAAAAAACTTGAGGGCTCGCAAGTGAGTCGCGGTCCTCCAGGCAATGGTTTCAATTTTACACCGGACGGTGATTTTCATTTAGAAAATAAGCGACTTTGCAACCTAGGACAGCCCATTCATCCAAACGATGCAATCACCTTGCACTCACCGAAAGTTATTCTACAAACTGAAATAAATTATATAGCTGCTAAAATTGCTGGAATTGGTGAAGTTATAGAAGAATATAAACAGCAAGTTGAAAAACAGCAATTGGAAGTGAATACAAAATTGCGTTATCTTTATAGTACAACTATTCGCAATTATTCTGGTGTTGATTATATCATTGAAGAATTGAATAAACAATTAAAAGTTCGTATAGACAAATTTCCACATGGATTTTCATCTACTGTAAACGATGATGGAATGTCAAAGAGTAGCTGAAGAGCTACACAAGCCAGCACGTCGGCGATACAAGAGAAGAAAATATGACATACGTGGAATAGACGATACTTGGCAGACTGATCTTGTAGAAATGATACCATATTCTAAAGAGAATAAAGGTTTTCATTACTTACTCACTGTCATAGATATATTTTCAAAGTATGCATGGGCCGTGCAAGTCAAGTCAAAGAGTGGTAATGATGTTACTACAGCTATGAAGTCAATACTGAAAGAAGGACGAGTACCGATGAATCTACAAACTGACTAAGAAAAAGAATTTTACAATTCAATTTTTCAAAAACTTATGAAAAAGCACAATATACACTTATACTCTTCGCATAGTAATCTTCATGCAAGTATATGCGAATGATTCAATAGAACGTTAAAAAATGCAATGTGGACAGAATTCAGCAAACAAGGAAGCTATAAATGGTTGGATATTCTACCTAACTTGCTCAAAGAATACAATTCGAGAAAACATCGGACAACAGGAATCGAGCCTGAAAATGTTACACTGGCAAATGAGCGAGAAGTCAACAGACATTTTCCAAATGAAAAGTCGCCAGTGAAAAAACCTAAATTTAAAGTAGGAGATAAAGTACGAATAAGTAGGATAAAAATTGTTTTTGAAAAAGGTTATACGCCAAACTGGTCAACGGAAATTTTCACAATAACGCGAGTTGTAAAAACAGATCCAGTAACTTACCACCTCAAAGATTACTATGATAAACTCGTCTCTGGTGGCTTTTATGAAACGGAAATTCATAAAACTATGTATCCAGAAATTTATTTAGTAGACAAAGTTTTAAAGAAAAGTGGTAAACGCGTATATGTTAAATGGTTAGGTTTTATTGACAAGCATAATAGTTGGATAGATAAAAATGAGATTGTATGGATTATTGAAGGTTTAAATAAATAAGAAAGCAATTGTTATTATATTTAATAATGTATTTATTCATGTAAATTGCTCACAAGTTTGAAGAAATAAATAAATAGTATTTAACAATTATCAGTCTTTGTATTTCATTATTTTAGCATGTGGTGAACTTAAAAGAAGTTCCACCCTGATATGTTATAAATAAACTAAGTTTATTTGCTGTGTTAGAGAGATTATTGAAAAATTCTTGATCTTTCAAGATTGCTGATGAGATCTTCCCGGGCAGAAATATTTGAAAGCTGTCATCGATCTCAGCCACGATCTTTGTGCCGAATCTCGTCTTTACTTCCTTGAGTGCAGTCACCATGTACTCATGATCTTTTTCCAAGTCCGTGACTTTCTTCTTAGGCAAGAACTCGCGCTCAGCAATCTTGTTAAGTGTAGATAAATCCATTCTGAAAAGTGAAAATAAGAATGAAAGTTAGTGAAAAATGTCTTGTAGGTGAGAATTTAGAGAGAGAGAGAGAGAGAGAGAGAGAGAGAGAGAGAACTAAGAAATAGAACTTACTTATTTTAAAGTTAGGTGAGTCTTGGTCTCTTTGCACAAGGTTGGTTGTTCGCTTCGATTTCTCGAATGTGCTCTTCATCATGTTTCGTCCGTTCATATAGACCGTTTCCCACCACAATTTCTGCCCCTTCCATAGCCTCTAGTAATATATCATTTCTCACTCCTTGTTCAGTTCCTAACCTATCCAATGATGGATCCCACTCGTGCATAAACTCCTCTAAAACATCATATTCAATCTTGATTGGTTCCCCTCCATCAGCATAAAGTGTCATCCCCACCCGCGAAGCATTCTGATTGGTTGCTTCATGCCCCCACTCACTTTCTCAATTTCTTTTTCGTCCTTCGTCATTGTTGCCCCTCTCCTCCACCACAATCCCCTCCACCGCATCTCCCTCTACTTGCATTGCAGCTTGCGCCATCTGTTCTTCCATAATTCTGTAATGTCCCCAAGGCAAAGTGTCAGTACTATGAGGCAATAAGAATCTTTTATCATCGTGTGGACTTAGAGCAATTTTTTCCTGTTTTTCAGTATGCACAATGTGTAATTTTGAACGAATATTACACTGCTCACGTTTTATAATAACAAGATCCTGAAGGCATTTTCGATAATCTTCAAACGTGATTGATTTCTTTACAACACTAGATTTTATACCTTTAGCTTTTTTCACTGTCGCGGCTCCATTAATCAAAATACTGTACATTTTACTTCTTAAACCAATGAATTCTGTCATAATCTTGCCACAGCATTCGTCTTTCATCAATCCAGGAACTTTTTTATTAACACGTGGAATTCCAAACTGATTATTTTCATCATAATCAGAAGTATCAAATTTATGTACATCTTCTTTCATTACTTGTTACATATCTATATCCTCAACTTCCTATATTAAACTATCAGTATCCGTATACAGGAGTTTTCATTTTTCTCCAACTCGCTTTTTCATATATGAATAATGAAAATCATATACTAATGTTTTTGACAAATCTAGAATTGAGAGACCTACGTATATTGGTTTTTTGATTGTAATACTTCTCCTCTTCAGCTGTATGGCAATCAAATTTTCTTCAAAGATTGCACAACTGTGAAAATTTGGCAGAGCTATGCGTGCTTCTGCTCGGTATCTGCCTGTAAATTTATTTACTAATCGCACATCTACACGTTTCCGCTCTCGTTCAATACAGTTTCCATAGACAGCATTAATTAACAATTTGTAGAAGAGTTTTTCAAACTCATTCTTTGCCTGCTTTCGCTATTCTGTGTTAAATTCAACATATGGTTTGAGCCACGCCCTCTGCTCAAAACTCAAAATACTATGCACCTTTTTTAATCGAAGTCCATTATCTAAGACCTGCTTAAGTGCTCGATAATGAATGACATACCTTTTCTTGTCATTCAAAGTCGTGAGAAGTTTCTTCTGCGTTGAACCAGGTGTTGCAAGATGTTCTGCGAAAAAAGGTAAATCCCTATGATCATCATGTATTTCTTCAGGATACTCCAAGTCAACTTCAGCAAAATAGCCTATATCAGAATCTGGTGGTGTATTGAAAAAACTTGGATTTGTCTCATAATCAATACATTCGAATTTTCCAACTGGTAAATGCTGTACCATTGCCCATCCATAAAGATTGTTGATATCAAAATATAAGAGAGTCTATGTTTTGCGATCATTATCGTATGAAGAACCAATGTATGGATTGTTTGCTTTGGCATATCTATTACAACACTGACTTATTCCACCTCGAATGCCCGATTCGATAAACATTAGCATATCTAGAAATAGCATTATATTACCATAAGACTAGCATAAAACGTTTGCAATATAATGTTGGTTTAAGTGGCGGCTCACCTCCATACTCTCCACATTATACATTCAAATTTGCAGGGCAAACGTCCTCATAGCGCGCACCGTATAGGCCCGACGGTAGAAGAGAGTATAGGTATAACTATACTCAGCATGCAGCGAACTCGGCACTATGTACGCGCTGTGGTCGTGAGAGAAAAGAGTATATCTATAGGTATACTCAGCGCGCGTCGCAGTATAGCCCGCGCCGGACTGCGGAGAGAAGAGAGTATCGACATAGTTATACTCAGCACAGAGAGCTCGACACTGTATGGCAGTGAGAGAAGAGAGTATATCTATATCTATACTCAGCGCGCGTTACAGTATAGCCCGCGCCGGACTGCCGGCAGAGCCCCTACTACTAATGCATTCGGATGTTATGCATCGCAGCACGGCTCGGTAGACTCTTATCGCTGACTCGTCTCGCCGCTCGCGTTGGAGACGTGTACATCTGTGACAATGACGAGGAAAAAAAATTAGCATTGTTAGTAAGGTTAGCAGTTCTGACACTTCACTCGAATCTGAGCTATATTTTCTTCCCGCGAGATACATAGTATTTTTTCAACATTTACTTAAGTCACGATCCAGTTGAAAACTTTTGAAAATAAAAAAGTTTATGGAATTTTGATAAACGGGTATTAACAGTGGGACAAAAGTCTATTATTACCACTTAAACTCGAACTTTTTCAAACACGTTTAATTTGCATGATTTTGAATGTTATTTTTAGGTATAAAAAATAATGTAGATAATTACGTGTACAAACTACAAATTTACTAACGCAATTCGATGCAAAGTCTAACTTTTTGCACATAATTAGAGGAAATATTAAACGGCACTCGAGCGCTGTGTAGTTGAACCCACATTTGCGTTCTTTTGCACTCGTATAGAAGTGTATTATCAACTATATATAAATAGTAATCTATATCCATTTACCAATTTTATTCTCCAATCTTCTGATTTTTGTGTGTTATCTGCAATATCATTGGAGTTTAAATATATAAGCCGAAATTTATTTGCAACTTCATATAATTCTGAGTTATAACACATGCTTCGTCTTGCTTGCCAATATTCTGATGAGCCGTATGCATGATGTAATGGTATCTCCATGCGATCGAACATAATAGTCCTGATAAACACACACACACACATATATATTATATATATATATATATATATATATATATAAATGTGTGTGTAATGAGAAAAAAGAAAGGATATGTGACAATGTGTGATAGTTTTCTGAATTACAATTTCTTGCAATTATTATTATTGTTTGCAGTTTTTACAGTTTATTACATTAAGTTATTTATGATACCCTGGTAGAAAATAAACAAGTCCTGCTGGCTGAGATGTTAAACTATCATTTATTTTATTTAAAAGAATTTTAACTCAGTACTGCCTGTACACATAGGAAAAATTATCAACCGACCGTCTCTCTCTCTCTCTCTCTCTCTCTCTCTCTCTCTCTCTCTCTCTCTCTCTCTCTCTCTCTCTCTCTCTCTCTCTCTCTCTCTCTCTCTCTCTCTCAATTAATGCTACATGGACAAATTTTTCGAAGGTTCAGCGGTTGATACTTTCATAACTACAGAAACTCGAGAAGTTTTGTACTCTATCCCATCTAAATACGAATGATTAAACTTCGAAATCGCACTGTAGATACTCATATATTTTCGTGCATGTTAGGGCGCGAAAATGGAATCATTATCAGTCAAATTGGAATAGTGGGGACTCCGAAAGTTTCCGTATCGCAGGGGCTCAACGATTCGTAGCCTCAGACTACGAAGCTTGGAGCGCTGCGTGTCGGCTGTCGATTGTTCCGTACAACTACAATGTTATTATACCGCGCACAACAAGAGACTCTCACCGCGGCAATCCAATCCTTCGTACTCTCAGATGCCGAAAGTCGAAGCGGCCGACGCTCACGCTTGTATTGTCGGAATGCCGAAACTCTCTGAATCGGGGAGGGCAGAAAATGGAGTTGAAAGTATTCGATTTAAAATTGCGAATACTCCGAAAATACTAGAGTTCAGAACATCTAAGTTTTGGTATGCTATAAAACTAATATAGCTATAAATACATACGATCGACAGAGATCAAGACGGCATGAATAGTATAGAAGGGCTGAGACTGAATATGCACTGGTCTAAGGTGCATTAATTGGTCCTCCAAACATGGTTTCTACCACAATCATTTCACACAACAGAGTTTTTATTTCTCTTTAGTCAGCAGAAATAATGGATAAAATAATCAATAGTCGAAAACAGATCTTAATCAAATTACCACCAGTATTGATTTCGACACCACTGCTAATTTTCTAGAAGAGTTGTACGGCAAATCGAATATTCTGGACTACGTACTTAACGTCGCTCCTAAAATTCGAAACCTATAAGACACACTTAAAAACATTCATGAGCATATAGATGCTTTAAATTTGGAATACCGCATCGCAAGGATCTACAAAAAAACTTTCTAACACCAACGAGACTGCCGAATGGATCAGCCGAAAATTCTGAAGTAGAAGACTAACATACGACTCGCAACAACTACATGACAAATAAAAATGGCCGACAACGAAATGACAAAAAATCTAAAGATAATATAATGGAACACGAGAAGCTTCTGAATACAACTAGATCTTTAGTCCAATCTCAAATACATCGACATCTGTGTGTGCGTTGAATTCTGGCTTACACCTTCTTAAGTAATTCACTTCCCTGGTTTCATTACTTACAAAAAAGACAAGACACATTCTAAGGGAGGAGGTATGATATTTCTAATACGCAAGAACTTAGCTTTTATCGAAAAACTACGCATCGACATTCCAGACGATTTGGTCAAATTATGTGGTATCTGAATTAATAATATTACCTTTGTCCTAGATTTGTTTGCTTTCTACAAATTATCAGGTTCAACTCTCTCGAAAAAGTAATGGGATCCAATTATCGCAAATGTAAATAACAAGAGTAACGCGATTCTTGCTGGAGACTTTAACGCCCATAAGAATTCTGAAATTGTAAATATAGTAATATACAGATTCGAACGGTTCCAGACTAGAAAATGTCTATAATTCAAGCGATTTAATTTTACATAGCCATAATACCTTTACACATTTAGATTCCTATGGAAATTTAAAATTCAACATTGATCTTGTGTTATCTTCGATTAATATCTGCGACAAAATCAATATTAAAATTTGTGATGACAACTGGGGATCAGATGACTTTTCTATTTTTATCAATGTTATTGTGGAAAAATCCATATACGTCAAAAGCTCTTTTAAGCTTAAACTTTCTATAAGAACTAATTGAAGCATATTTAAAAGTATTTTTGATAAAAAATATTGTGAATTTCTCTTTTTGGAATTCGAGTCATTATCACTCAACGAAAAATATAACTTTTTTATTGATACTATTACTCATGCGTTGAAGGCGGCGATGTCAAGGAAGAAAATAAATTCAAATAAATTAAAGTAAAGAAACCCCGTGCCTTGGTGGGATGTTGAATGCAATGAAATCAAAAGATCGCGCCGCTCAGCATATAAGTGTCAAGACTCGGGCAGCTCAACTGACCTTATTGAACATAATGCTGAATCTATAAAATTTCGTACAGACCTAAAGTATGTATGGCGCGTAAGCAAAATCTCCAAACACAAAATCAAGCATCAACAGCCCTTAATAAAATAGCCAACCTTGGGTCTAAACAAACCCCTTTATTTCTCCCAATTGCTCAAATAATATCTTCTCAGCTCTCCTTTCTCGTTTGCAGAATTCAACCTAGCATTTGATTATCGATTATCAACTTAAATTACTTGATATCCTTAACAGAATAATAAACCTCAAACCCATCATCCTGAAAGTTGGAAACATACTTTCATGTATTTAAATCCCAAATCAAAAGGCTGTAGCTCACAACCCATATCTCTCACCTCTTGCACTTGCAAACTTTTTGAAACTCTAATAAAAAATAGACTCTGGTGGTGGGTTAGAAACAAGGTATCATTCCCCAGAGTCAGAATAATTTTTGCCTAGGAGGATTCTGTGCTAATAACATTACTAATATTTTACGAAGCATTCTTAGAAAAAAAGGAATTCCTTGCTGCATTTCTAGACATATATTGAGATTTTAGATTTTGATAATATTAACATAGACATTCTTTTGGAAAAACTAACGTGTTTAGGCTGTCTTTCAAACTTAATTTACTTTAGAAAATTTCTGATGCAAAAGATTTATCTATTCCAACTTATTACAAGATGAAGTGCGTACAATATATAAAAGCGTTCCGAAAGGAGGCGTTCTCAGTCCTTTGCTTTACATTATCTATGCTGCAAATATAAATTTAAAACGTACCCAAAACGGTCAGGGTTTCCCAATTTGCTGACGACGTTGCCGTCTACACCAAATTCTCTATAACCCAAAAAGAAGAAAACAAATTTAGAAAAAACAATTTCCTGCATCAAGAAAAATCTTTTTAAAATCGACTTAAACCAGCTTTTCAAAAAACAACGGTCATCCATTTCAACAACAATGTATATATATATATATATATATATATATATATATATATATATATATATATAGTATAGTTCGTTAGAATATTTCAATAAAATCCTAATATCTAGTTAATAAAGAATTCATAGTTTATTTTGAACCTTGATACAGTATTGTCCCATACATATACACATACATCCGTACGGACATTTTTCAAAAATACTATTGTTTAACTAAAAATACATCAAAACACACTTCCTATATGTTATTACACAAAAAACATCTCTCTCTCTCTCTCTCTCTTTCTCTCTGTCGTAGAAGTTTTCCTCAAGCACATATATCAAGTATTCTTAAAAAGCTTTAAGCGCGTGCGCGTGAGAGAGGAAGAGAGAGAGAGAGAGAGAGAGAGAGAGAGAGAGAGAGAGAGAGAGAGAGAGAGAGAGAGAGAAAGAAAGAGAGAGAGAGAGAGAGAGAGAGAAGGAAAGAGAGAGAGAGAAAGTGAGAGAAACTTACCTGGTGCAGGCACCAGTTGGAACCAGCCGATGCTCTCCCGCAAAAAGAGACCGACAACACTTGGCAGATTAAGTCTTCCGCTGTTCGTCCCGGATGTGCGGCCTCTCTCTCTCTCTCTCTCTCTCTCTCTCTCTCTCTCTCTCTCTCTCTCTGTCTCTCGGTAACGAGATAACTTTATAAAAATGTACAAGAGAAAACAAAACTAAAATAATCATATTTGGCAACTTATAGCTAACTTATATTTTATTCTTAATTAACGACCAACATACGTTTGAGGTTAAGCTTGCCGATGCTTATATTGAAATCGTTTATATTTGGAAGGAGTATTTATATAATACTATCTTAGCAGCAGCAGATACACTTTGAGCTGAACAACGCAGCTCGTCTGTAACTTCAGGAAAAAGCTCGGCTAGTTCGAGATATAGTTTCTAGGTAAATTACTGCTTAGATTTGGTGATAAGTTCCAAATGTACGGGCATATCTACATTAGTTGTCAGAAAGACGATTGAGATTGCTTTTGATAACAAGATTTATAATCTTAGCACTTTCATCGTTACGCACCGCTATTATGTCAACACAAATCCAAATTAGTGCGCCAAGGCAGGAGCACGTACTTAGTAGTAAGTGGTCAGCATTTCGTACTCTTTAGGCATCAAGTGACTACTACCATTGCATAAATCGCTGAATTTAAGAATGCTGCGCGAGCATATGGTTTTAAGCTCCTACGCTCAGATTTGTTATGACTAGTATTTCGAGGTAATCTTAATTTTAGGCTTACACCTTATAACGTTACCCACCAGTATACACGGAAAGAAGTAGGTAAGCTGAGGGGTAGTGCAACTGCGTGAGCGGCGACGCGTGCTCTACAGACTTGTTAGATGGCGTGCAAATATCGTCTTTTCTTGTGTGCGCACACTGACTAGTGGTACGAGAGAGCACATAGATTTTCGATGCTGCTTTGCACAGCAAATGAGCGTGCACGTACCGTCGTTTGGCCTACACTCAGTGACTATATTTATAATTTCGGGCTTATTATCCTTACTAGGCTTAATCTCGTTATAGCTACACACACACTCACACGCACACACATACACACACATATACACACACACATATATATATATATATATATATATATATATATATCAACTCAAAGACTAAATCTAATTTGTGGAACATCGTACTGGTTGTTTTTTTAAGAAAACCTGATAATTTAATGGTGTAACCGTTACCTTACATTCAAATTTCGCATTACCTATTGCTTGTCTATTTTTTAACCCAATATGATTAGTATGCTCAGCCCTGACCTGATATATCTATGAGCAACTATCAGTCGTCGCAGATAATTTGCCTATTTGCAAATTACTGGAAGCAAATTGACGAAAAACCGCAGCATATTTATCATCCAAAGAAAGAGTGCTCTGATTTTCTGGCAGGTACATAGCGCAACTGCATAGCGCACCAAATCTACTTAGATCACCTGGTTGGGTATCTAAAACAGTGCTGTTACCAAGCGAACTAATGTCGTAAAATGAGTCAGTATTAACATATCTAGCGTTGTCCAATGCAGAAGCACGACTACAATTTTTACCAGAATTTTCACGGAAAACAACAAGCTTACTTGAATTATAAAGCGTCGCTAGACAGCACAATTTACAAACCTAACAAGACACCTCTCATGAAACGACAGATTACACTTGTTGCAATTGATGGTATTTAGAGAGTATTAAATTTGCACACAAACAATTTCTAATAAAACCCAACTATCGTTCTCAAATTTGGTCTCCTCACACTCTTCGCGATTTTCAAGACTCGAGTCGGTCCTTCACCGGTTCCTCCGTTATATCGCGTTTAAGTCCCACACGCCCATGCACAGGTTCGATCATTACTACGATGATGTTGCGAGCGATTTCGGTATTGTATCCATTAGATCTCTTTTGCATTATTTTGACTGCGTCCTATTATTTAAGCTGAAGATGTCCTTATATTTCTCGGAGGAGTTGAATAACTCCTTTGTTTCGCGTGATCTCAAATATACTCTTCGCCACCCTCGTGAAATTGTAGAGGGTTATGCTAGGACAAATCTTGGGTTTTACTCTACACTGAACCGGCTTATGAGAATCTGGAACGCGTTGCCTAGTAGTCTAAAATCATCCTCCTCAGTTAACGAATTCAAAACAAGGGACAACGAAAAAAAGCAACACGATTAACACACATTAAAAATACCACAAGATCTAACTTAGCAATCCTAAACTTACGATTACTAATATAATATTTACCATAATAGTTGCAATACACACATATAATAGCTACGGTCGCAATATACAAACGATGTTTTTACACGAAATAAAACGCAAATAGTCATGCCACACTGGAATGTGGACGTGGAACTCTCGTTGGCTTTCCTACCAAGTGCACTAAATTTCTCTTAGATATTTATAAGCAAGCATCGCGTACAAACCAACAAAAACCAGTGCAAATAGAAGCTGTATAAAGGAGCATGCAAGAATTTGAAATTACATGACAGCCTCTTGAGTACTGGTTACTTTACTACCAGGGTATACTAAGATTAGTTTTATTTTAACGATCTTATTTTAAATAATTTTCAGAAAAAAATATAAAAATATATGGGTGGTTCTATGTGAAATCGAAGATGAAAATTTTCATTTATGCCTAAACGTATGTTCTACATGTTGTACCTTGTAACGAGGAACAACGTCCCTCGCTACGCCGGTAATCGAGGCAGGATAGAGAGTAACGAAATAAGGCGGCGTTAGCTCAAGCGGTAGCACGTGCGCCTAATTCCCAAAAAAATATTCAGCGCGATTCCTTCACTCGGCTTCGGGTTATAGATGGTCACAGTTGGGATTTCAAGCAATTTTTGCATTTTTTGCCTATTTTCAAAGACTTGTAGCTCATAAGGGATGCATTTATAACTAAAACTACCCAAATACTTTTTTTCTGTGAAATTTTCTGAATCTTTCAATTAAAATATTCTTTAAGTCATATATATGACTTTAAGAATCCAGACCACCACAATACAGTAAAAAAGTACCTTCTTACAGTAAAAAAAGTAGCTGTGAAGTTTCAGAATGGGTCTGACCTATTACTGAAAGTTATGTAGTAAACAAACATGATATAATGGCTGATAAGTGGTTTTATACGCAAATTAGACACATATAACTCAGTAAATTGTAAGTCTATCAAAACAAACAAAGTTACACGGCTAAGTTTGAGTAGTAAAAGAACAGTAAGCAACAAGTAGTTTACAACTTCCGGAGCTGGGCTCAGCCCTCAACAACATATCATCAACTTCACTATTTTTGTCTTCAATTGATTCATTAAGTATAAAATAATAATTTTTTGTGCTGCCAGATAGCATTTAAAGTTTAAAAGTTTATGATGACTCGAAAGTTCGAATATCAATACTAGATTATTGGGTATCCATAATTTACCGATTGATATTCTTATTTTTTACAACAAACGTATGTTCCCTGCCATATTGAGAATTGCGTAGATACTTTTCTAGTTCCAGCAGCCATCTTTATGACTATTTATATAGTGATCGAATAAAACAATACAATTTATAGGCATAAGTATAAAAGTTGAATATTCATTTTTATCACTTTTTAATTAAAATTATATCATTATATGTAGCTACGAGCCAAGCCCAGCTTCGGTAGCAGTAAACTACTTGTCGTATACTGCTTCTCTACTTGTACTTAAAGCTAGGTAAAGCTGCGTAACTTTGTTGGTATCAATGGACATGAAATGTACTAGATTATAAGTGTGAAATTTGCATATAAAACCACTTATTAGCCATTATATCACATTTGTTTTCTATATAACTTCTAGTAGAAGGTCATATTCATTTTAAAACTTTACAGCTACTTTTTTCCTATAAAAAGGTATCTTTTTACTGTATTGCGGTTCTCGGAGTTCAGATCGAACATTAAGATTTTTACATTTTAAGGTTTAAAATGCAAATAAGGTAACCTTAACATATATAAAGGTTTCAAAAATATTTTTACTGAAAAATTCAGAAAATTTCACAAAAAAAGTACTGGGGTAGTTTTAGTTAAAATTGTATGCTTTATGAGCTACAAATCATTAAAAATAAGCCAAAAATGCAAAAATTGCTTGAAATTTATGCATTTTTTGCCTATTTATTTTCCCCAACTCTGACCAACTATTAATCCAAGCCAAGTAAAGGAATCGCGCTAAAATTTTTTTTGGGAATAGGGTATAATATATAGAACTTATATATACATTTTAGGCAAAAATTAATATTTTCATTTTCGATTTCACAGAGAACCACACACACACACACACATATATATATATATATATATATATATATATATATATATATATATACACACACACATATACCGTAAGAAAATGTAAGTAAGCGTAATAAAATGTATTAATTGTCAGTCATACGAGATATTGTGACATTTGTCGTATTTAAAAGAAACCACATAAATATCAATATATAAATTTAGAAATGTAATAAATTGTTGAACTGTATTAAAATATATATAAGGTCTAAAACTCAATAAAGCAGTACAAAACAATACAGTTAGATACATTTTCTTACGTATTAATTACATTCGAATCCTAATTCTTTATAAAACATACCTATATAACTCGGGCTGTAAATTTTGTTTCAAATCAAGTGTTGTTCCATGGAAAGTTAAACATATAATGGAACTAGTAGTTATATTCTGATAACCCCAAAAATATCCATTAAATCTTCCATTACTGTTTTTTCTGTATGAAATAGATGTTTTTGGACAAACGGTAATGACATTTTTATCTTCGAAATTTCCTGTTTTAAACATTTCTTCATCATTTTTTAATATATATACTTGATCAATTACGATATCATCTTTATTTTTTGAATTTTCTGAAAATTATAAATTTTTTAGCGATTATTCGTCGCAAATAAAAAGCAGTAGAAAAAAAATTCTTGAAGTTGTAAAATTATTTACTAATTTAATTTTGTTATAAAATACTTATCATACAACACAGGTAATTGACATGTCCTACAATTTTTGCGAAATGAAAAACATTACTCATTATTTTCAATTTAAAAACTTATAATTGTGTAAGTGACTATTCAATTCAAATGCGAAAATGCGATAGACAATCAAGTTTTTTTGCGTTTTAGCTAAGTGTTATTTTAATGATGGGTAGCTGTATTTGTTCTTTATAAAAACAGCGTATCAAGCGAAGCGACAATAATTATGACAAGCCTAAGAACGAAATTCGGAACAGAAGTAGTACGGGTACGTTATCGCTTGCCACCGGAAGCACATTACATGCCGATTGGGGGGGGGGGGATCTGGCTCGGAGAAATCTATCGCCCAGGCTTCTTTGTTTATTGTAAATAATGTTTAGTGTCTCGTTACTAGTGAAGGGATAATTTTGTAGGTAACTAAATGAAAAAAGTAAGAGAGATTTTTCTAGACTTCCATTACGAAAATAATATGCGAGATCTTTGCATAGATCTCTGCAGAGATTTCTGCACAGATCTCTGCAAAAAATTCGGACCATATCACATCATACTGTCAGATTTATTATTTCCGCAGGGAGGTTCCGCCATTGCCACGCGCGTGGGAGCGCACGTTGCGCTGAGTGAGGATGGGAGGAAACTCGCAAAAACAACTCTTTGTTTCTTTGTCCAAAATCTCACTTTATTCCCTAACACTGTTTACACCGCCGAAGCCCTAGCGGCTAACGGCGCCACACGGCAATGGTCGCTCTCTTTGTCTCGCACTCACGCGCGCCGCGTCTCAGTGCCGCTGCACCTGAACGCTAGATGAAGCAACTCTCTCTCGCACTCGTTCTCTGTCGCGCTCGCTCTCTCACTCGCTCTTACACTAACACTCTTGTCCGACGTGCCGCACTACGTCAGAGCACCTCGTCTACACGCACACAACGCTCTCGCAATCTTTCTTTCACGCACACACTCAAACTCAGCTTAAACTATACCTCAGCAGGATTAGGACAAACCCTGCTTCCCGTTTCTCGAACACGTCACGAAGAAGGCCGCCTGTGGTCCGATGCGGATGGCATTCAGGCCCGGGTCAGCAAATCCTCTGCCGTGGCTCTCTCCTTCTACTTCCCTCTTCTTCTTCTCAAAGGCTCGTCCGGGCGTCGACGTCTCGGCCAACGGGGACGAATCTCGCTATCTGAGTTGAGGTGACGGCGTGGCCCCTGCCGACGTCGTTGTGTTCTGCAGGAGGTAAACCACCCACGTATTCGTCGAGCTCCTTTTGCGCTTCTCTACTCTCTCGCTCTCTCTCCTCCTGGCTCAGCTCTACTGTCTTCGTCTCTTCGCGGCGTGCAGTTAGCTCGAAGCGCGTTCCTGGCTCTCTCAAGGAGTCGTTATGCATCCCTAAGCGCTTCGGAATCTCCCCATGCTGCTGCGCGCGTTGGCGAGACTCATTCGCCCACATTCTCAATTTTTCCTTATCCTCTGGCCGAACGCCACTCCCTGTTTTCAATTTAGTTGTCACCGCCAGGACGTTGCATTCCGAATACGCCGCTGTTGATCCACCTGTCGCAGCCTTCGGTGATGGACGGCTCGTCTTCAAGAAGCGTACAAAGTACGCCACTCGTGACCTGAGTCGTGTCACCTGTCCTGCAGTGACATCGTGAACGGGGAGAGCTCCTCCTCGTCGTCGGGTCGTGATGAATCCACGGCTTGAGGGCGGGTGGCATCCAAAGTCTCCTTTGATTCCTGGCCTCCGGTGTCCGCCATCTCTCTTTGCTGCTCTCTGAAAAACACACGTGAATTAATACTCGTAACTCACTTCTTCGAAGCACCTCGCGGTGGCATATAGCGTTTTAATTAGCTAATATGCGTTTTCACGAGTCACTTAGAAGAACCATTCCCCTGCCCTAAAATATAGAATGCCCAATAACATTAAAAAGGTTAGACAGTTTTTAGGTTTTGTAAATTATTATAGAAGGTTTATTAAAAATTTAGCAGAAATTACCAATACACTAACCATATTACTACAAAAGGATAGGCCATTTGCGTGGGGATTGGAGCAACAAACTGCAGTTGATAAACTCATGTTGATAAACTCAAAATCATTATGTTCAGTCTTGCAATATCCGCAATTCGATAAACCGTTTATAATAACGATGGACGCAAGTCAATATGCGTTAGGTTGTGTATTTTCTCAAGGAGAGATAGGTAAAGACAGACCAATAGCTTATGCATCAAGAGTACTACAGCCTGCGGAACTTAAATATGCAGCCTATTAAAAAGAAGCGCTGGGTATCATGTATGCTATAAAAACATTTAAAAATGATATTTATGGAAATAAATTTATTAATGTAACTGACCATAGACCACTATTATGGTTTAAATTTGCGGAAAATAACGAAAGGGTTCAGAGATAGAGATTAAAACTAGCAGATTATGATTATGAAAATGTGTATAAAGCTGGAAAACAAAATACAGATACAGATGCATTATCAAGGAATGCTGTAGCAAAAATGGATATATGCGTAGTAACAAGAGCCAAGAAAAGGCAAGTAGAAATTCAGACGTCGCAAGACTTGACGAATGATGAAAAGATAAAAATTATTAATGAACAAAGATCGAAACTTCATAATAACAAGTTACAGATAAAAAAATGCAAAAGGGCCAAGGTACACAAGTATAGAAAGAAAAGTGTACTAGAGGAGGAAAAACCACACGATAAGCAGAAAAATATAGTATATTCCAAGAATACGATACAATTTGGCAATGATAATATCATTCATATAGTTAATAATAAAGGAGAGTCACTAAAAGATAATATAGGGAAATTATTAAAAAAGAAAAATATTCAATGAAATAAAAACTTAAGTGATAATGAAATAGAAATATTAAATAAGGGTTATAATAAAATTTTTGTTTTATGTCTAAATACAGCCAAATCAGTAGTTACTGTTAAAACTAATATCATTAAGTTATTTCAGTTATTAAAAACAATATTTTTGCAAAAAAATTATTTGATATTTAGCATTTCAAAAGATCTAATATAATGTAATAATAATAAGTAATATAAGTTGGGAGGAAATTGAGGAAATTTTGAAAACTATATTTTAAGGTACAAATATAAAGGTTATTATTAAAAAAATTTTACATTAAAGAAAATCGAATGGCACGAGTTGTTAGAGTTCGCACCGTTTTATTACAACACGAGCGGTCATATGAGCCATAAGTTCACACCACATGAACTAGTTTTGGTTATCCAGCTTGACTTCCATCTAGCGAAACATTAAAAAAATCAGAGCAATTGGCAACGTTTAATGGATATTTAGAAAATCTTGTATTAAAAATGCAAGAGATGGCAAAATTAGCTCGAGAAAATTTGATAGATTCGAAATTAAAATTAAAAGCATATTATGATCGATTTATAAATTCAATTGGTAAAAAGGTCTGGTTAATAAAAGAACAAAAACCAGGAAAATTGGAGAAAAACCATAATTTGGGTTCATATGAGATCCTGAAAGTACATGAAAATAGTAATGTAACTATCAATTACAATAAAAAACCAAAAACAGCTCATACAAATAAATTAAGTCGTTGCCATACTTAATACTAAAATATTTCTCTTTCTAGGAATATGGACAACATGATTATTCAAATGATTATAATTTGTACGCTTGTTCGATACAATCACGCTATAATAGGATACGACTGCGGCACAACAACACCAAACATAACAACATTCTCTCTACTGGACTCAGGAGAATACGACTTCCACAATACACAAGTAAATTCAAGAAGAGTCAAGATCGAGCTAATACAAGTCGCTGAATTCCGAGAAGTCACGGCAATACAATGTTAAATAGAAATCCACCGAGCAGTATCAAGCTGTGGAATTTTCGGACATCTTATTCCTACAGATACGGGCATTTTCCGTATGATAATATTCACACAATAGAAAATTTGAAGGTAAATTCAACAATTACAAAAGGAATAGATTTTACCGGAAGTGCAGAGGGCAACTCTTGCTAAGGTGCATCTTAGGCTGACAGTTTTGGATCCTGGAATAAGGTATTTGTTCATGGTTTAATTAAAATAAGGTTAATTCAAGATAGTCCTAAGGTTAGTTTAAAAAATGATAAATTAAGATTATGCTCAGGAACGGTGTGGAAATTTTCTAAAAAACATTGTATAGATATGGAAGGAGGACACACGTTTTGGGAAGTGTTACCGCAAGGAGAATGTTTTAGAAACTCTTTTGATATTATTTTCAAAGGGATAGCAACAAAATATTTTAGCGATACTAATCATGAAATTGTTTACGCACTAAATTCAAATGAAGTAACATTCACTTTAGCTATTAAGGATAAAATTATGCGTTCATATAGAGAATTTATACATACAGAACATCCAAAATTACTAATCATAGAAAAGAGTAGTTGTTTAAATACGTATCATTTTCAAAACGATAAAATTAGTAATATAAAAAGCGTAAACTTAGATTTATTTACATATGTTAATTCGAAATTTGTATATGTAGAAAAGCATTTAGGGAAGCAGCGAAATAATTTATATTTTAATTTAATAACGGAAAAATGTGAAATTGAAAGAAAGGTAATCCAAATTCCTTAGCCATAGTCTCTCTTTCCCCGGATGAATTTGCCTATAGTATTATGAAAAAACCTGAATATACAGCAAGAATTGCAGGAGAAGTGGTACATTTAATAAAATGCGTACAAAAAAGTAAAAATTTTGCATCTAAAGGAATGCTACAATCAATTGCCAGTTTTATCAGGAAATGAAATCTGGTTCTTAACGCCAAAAACGCATATTCTGGTGAAGAAGGGAGTTCATATAAATTGTAAGTCAATAGTACCTACATATTACAGAATTTCGAAGGAATGGATAAAATTCACGCCAACACCAACTAAAACAGTAACACCTCATATTTTGAAACCAAACACAAAGATTGGATGGAAATTTGAGTCTGTCGAAACACTAGCAACAAGTGTAGTATATTCTCAAGAAAAGTTAGATCAATAGCAATTAATGTTTCCAATAGAGAAGGCATCACTTTTAAATGTGATTGCTAGAGATATGGCAGGAGAGAAAACATCTGAAAATATATTTTCGGAAAATACAATAAGAAATTTGGCCGAAAGTACATGGCACATGCTTATTGAAAAAATTATCACATGTGGGTCATTTTCATCTGCGTTTATCATGATACTTATAATCCTGCATATTGGAAAACTGATCATCGATACCATTATTAGAAGCTACACATTACACACGATTTTTGGATGGTCAATACATCTAGAGCCATTTTCAGCTCAGTAACGCATTTATTGACAATACTGTAAAATACAAGCAGCATAAAAGAGCAGATTCATACGAATAAAGAAGAACAGAGTTTATGAAGAGAGAGAATTACAAGAAATAAAGATTACCGTTCCAATATCCACCCCAATGCCACCACCTATTCCTTCACGCCCACCACATGCAAATACCTATAAAAGTAAAATCACAACACCGAAAATTCAGACACAATCTAAAGCTAGTATATCTTTATTTTCATTAACACCACTATAAAAGAAATCTATTATATAAAATCTCTATAATGTTATTCTACGTATACAACAAAATAGGTATACAAAATTTATATTTTATGAAAATGGGTAGTTTATAGAAAATTGAGACTAATGTTAAAACTCCGATTACATTCTTTTGCATATACGATATATTGGTATAGACTAAATTTGTATTAAAACGAACTGATGTTTTTAATGAATGTTATGTAAAATGATATATATAAGATTTTTAAATATGTAAATAAAATCCCAGAATATTTAGTAATATAAATCTAAAACAGTAAAAATGAAAACATTTAATGATTTTAAACAATAATAATTAATAAAAGAAAACTATTCTTGAACTTTTTAAGTACATTAGTTGGAATTTTTAAGTAAAAAAAAACCGCTGCCAATGCATTGGCACATAGCTTCCTCCAACTAAATTTATAGTTCCAATATTATATAAATATACAATGTTAATGCTTTTTTAAATATTTTTTTTTTAATCTCGATAATTTTGTTGAAGGAGCAATTAAAAAATAATACAAAATATTGTGCATCTGAATAAGTTGGAATTGAATACAGGGCAACTACAAAAGAAAAGTTTTATTTATATTTAAATTGTATTATTAATATTTTACAATATATCAATATTTGTTATCAATATGTTGCGTCATCATACTGATGTGTATATATATATATATATATATATATATATATATATATATATATATATATACATATAATTTTGACATAAATTAATAGGGAGGGACTTTACGACTTGCAACGACACAATTATAAGAGGAAGAAAAAGTTTTAATAAAAATCAGTTTTACATTTTACTTGAGAACCGCTCGACGAAATCGTTTAAAATTTTAGCAGAAAATAGTTTATTTTATGGTTAATCACTAAATAATGATGAAGCATTTCACTGCATTGTTTTAGAGCTATGAGGAATCAAAAAATTTTCAAAAAAAAATTAAAACCTTGATATCTTAAGAACCATAGAGATTTGATAGCTGCGCAATGAACTTAGCCAAGACACATAAAATATCTACTTTTTCCTAAAATCTCAAGTGCAATAAAGCCTTTTTACTTCCGTAATTGAGGCACAAAAAAAATTCATTTCTACCAGTTTTCGATATTTTACTAAATAAATAAGTAGTCAAATTACTTGAAATTTTAATGGGATATAGTTTTAAATATGACCCATCGACATGATTTTTTTCGTGAGGTGATGTTTAGTTTTAGAGATATGATTTTTTTTTTAAAATCACCTTTTTCATTTTATCTGCCGAACAAAGCGGTCGATCCCGAGGACCAAACAAGAAAATGTAGATAATTGTATTATCTTTCAAATGCATATTAGCTGAACTGTTTGTGACGATGGAATGATTGAAAAAACGAAAAATAGTGTTTTTCAACAATCAAAAATTGGCCATAAAATAAAAAAATAGTTAGCAAAATTAAAAATAAATGTTTTTCCCGAATTTAGAATCCAAAAATATTCATGCATGTCAAATTTTATTGATATTCACCTAGTAGTTCCAGAAATATTACGGTATACATACACACACACACGTCCACACACACACACACACAAATCGTGATTTGAACTTCTAACACACCAAAAAGTATTTTCTAGAAGTTTTGAAACTCAAAATTTTACTGATACAAAGCTTCCTCTAGGAGGAAGCAATCATTGTTCAAATTCGAGCCACTTTAAGTGTTTTCCGAACGTCTCTGTCTCAATCACGAGGTCATCCACGTACACAAAAACTACTGGCCCACAACTCGGCCCAAATAAGGTACTCACTAATCTCTGGAAAGTCCTGGGCGCATTATTTAGGCCGAAAGGCATTGTCTAGACTACTTTCACCCGTATCTTCATCACGATCAGCTGGCTGCAGCAAGCTGTTCTCCAAGCCGCTACTCGACAGTTGATCTAACGCTTTCCCAACCAAGGAGAGTTTCTCAGAACCGTAACCATCTTAGTGCGATGCAGACACTCTCGCGCTGAGTGCCCTTTCAGTTTGCAAGCGTAGCAAACTATCTCTGGACATTGCGACGCGCGATGACCCACCTGCTAACAGGTGTAGCACACGCCCAGGAACTCCCCGAGTTGGACATTCGTCGCTCCCTGAGGTCCCAGTGCTTGTGCTGTCCTGCCAGCGTTCGCTTTGACACTATCGCCCTTCCCCGCCGCTTTCTTACTCGGCGCACTCCTTTACTTCTGAGTCTGATTGCCTGCTGGCGTTGGTGCTTTCGCTCCGCTGCTGACACTAGCAACTGGCTCAGCATCTGACGAAGAGGCAGAAGCCGACTTCTTATTGCCCGACTTCTTGTTGCTCTCTCTCTCTCTCTCTCTCTCTCTCTCTCTCTCTCTCTCTCTCTCTGTCTCTCTCTCCCCCTCTCTCTCTCTCTCCCTCTCCGGGGAAGACCTTCTCGAATTGACAGCAGCTATTCTTCTTTTTCTTTCGCTCGAGCACCTCGAGATCCAGTAAAATGCTCCTTGATTTTCGGGCGCGAACGCGCTCGCGCTCGCGAAAACCCCACTCTGCCTCTCCCTACGTCACGCGGGAGAAGGCCTTCAATTGGCTTATGTATATACAACTATGTGTATACAACTGTAATATACACCATACAGTGCAATGTTTTGAAATTGTTATAACTCAAAAACTAAATGCTGAATCTTTAAAAAAAATCATGGCCATTGAACGTTATGAGAAGTATACACAACTTTGATTCTAAATCTTTTCATGGAGCAGATCCTATGAAAAACATCAAAAACTGAAAAGAGTTGATTTACTATGGAACCCCTGGTAAAAATATTAACGTAATTTTGTGATATATTAAAATTACGTATTTCTTCATGTAATTTTTAAATGTGATTTGTGACGTCAGTTTGTTATGAATTGAATATAAACATTTTATTTGGTAATTTCATGACACATTAGAAATAATAAAATAGTTTAACTTCATGAAACTTTTTACGTAATTTTAGTATGTTATTTAATCACATACATATTGAGCTCAAAACAATTATACTCATAAATACTTTAAATTTGTTTAAATGAGTGGCTGTATAGGTGCAACAATGGGATGGTAGTGGGGAAAATCGAGGCTAATGCCTTAGAAATTAATTTTCAATATTTCCACTAAATTAAAGTACATATAAAAAACCATTGTCTAAAATGTATCTTCACATTTTTTTGTTTCGATTGTCACAGGCGCACACGTCTGCAACGCGAGCTGCGAGACGAGTCAGCGCCTGGCTGATGTGAAACATAGAAATTGAAGGTTACTGGAAAATCTTATCTTACATTATATTAATGTCAAACAAATTTTCTCCGGTTCTCTGGTTCTCCGGACCACCAGCTCTAGGTCACACTTTTTTGACACTCACCCTGCATAAAGAGTTTCGAAAAAACTTCTTATACCCAGAGCGAACGCCTATTGGATTTGACCAAAAATTTTAAATACCCATGTGATGTTGCGCTTTTTATAACCAAAATTGGTGACGCTAACAATCATATACACCGTTGTTTTGACTCTAACTTCGTACCGCGGACTCTTAGATCTTCAGAGGGGGACAAATCGTACGTTTTAGGAGCAGGTATGCCTGGCGTGGCGAAGGTCTAAAATAAAGTTTACTTCACACTGTTTATGTTGATAACAAACATTCATATATTCTTCAAACCCCCATTACGGAACAGAACTAGTCCGTATACAGATTAGTTAGTGATACCGATACTAGAATTTACGCGTGCTTTTATTCTTGATTAAACAACGCTGATTATTAATAATCCTCATAATAGAGGCAATGACTTTAATCTGATAACAACGAACTTTTAATATTAATTATTGTAACGTAGTCGAGCCTATCGTTCGTACGCGAATATTCCAAAATGGCCTCGGCGTCGCTTCAACGGACGGGCGTCCCTCAAAATGGCGTAAGACCGTTATTCTCTTGATACAGCGTTGCACTCGTCCAGTCACCCTAGTAGTTGTGCGGAAAAACGCGAAAACCGACATAACGTATCGATAGACACGGAAACAACGGCGCTACTAACGTGCTCTAAGCATGAATACTTGTATTTCACGGACGCAAACGCTATAAGCTGGGTAATGACCACGAATACTCGCTTCGCGACGACGTCACTCGAATACTTTATTTGTGAAATTGTCTTACGGAATTGTTTGTCGTTGATACGGATCAGACTAACGCACTTCCTATCCTGGATCTTCAGATCTACAGTGACTAGAGGCGTTATCGTTATTAGAGCTGGATCGCTTAGCAATCAACAGCGGCGCTACGCATTATTCCCCAACCGTTGCTGGATCATGAGATTCTCAGCGGCTTTAAATTCACTTTAATAATGCTGGATCTCTTGATGATCGACAGCGTCGCTACTTTATTGTTGTTGCGCGGTATCTGGATCGATTCTCGATCAACAGACAGCTAGAATTATTACGGTCTTTCACTGGATTGCACAGCAATCGACAGTGTATCAATATTTATTCAGCGAATATCTACTACCGCACGATACGCGATAATAATTCTGGTGAACACTACTGAGCCAACACTCACCGAACATTAAAGTAAAATCCAATATTAGATCAATAACAACTTACTCGTACTTTGATCTATCAATTCGACTTCTCCACTAAAACTGCTCTACGGACTATCTTCTTCCTATCTTACTCGGGTACTGGTACTCTTCCTCGAAAGCGTCCTGCTCGGGTAAAGGTTGAGACGATTCTGATGAAGAAGGAAGTCTCTTTCTTCTCACTATCCTGCGCGTCTCCGGAAAAACCCTAATCCCCGCCCTATATATTAATTAATATTGGCGCGAAATCAGCGGCGTCAACTACACGGACGCTCTCTTCCTTTCGCGTCCAATGAGCGAGAGAGGGAGACAATATAATCATGTACTACACCGTATGGTCGTCATGTCGCTATAAAGTCATGAGCCAGTCAGCAGGCCAGCGCGGTGTACTGGACTATCATCTATGCACTGGGTCGCACCAGCGCGGCGACATGGCTCGGTTAGTGGTGCGCGCTAGTGGTGTACATACGCTCTCCCACTATTCGCATAGGTCTCGCGGCTGTACGTATATTCGCGCGCAAGTCTCTCTCTCCGCGCGCGCTATACCGCGGCGCGTTACCTCTCTCTCTCCCTCTCGCATCGTCGCTATTCCCTCTCTCGCGGCCCGTCGCGCTATAGCGGAATGTACTTTGATGCGCGGCAGCGATGCGCACTCGTCAGTACGAATCCTCGCGATTTGTAAAATTTAAAAACGCGTGGACATAAAGAAAAGATGCAGAGGACAAGGGCGAGAGGAAGGCGTATTGAAGAATTGATTCTATGCGACTATTTTTCAATGGACGATCAAATGGATACCTCACAGCGGATACCAGATAAGGCTAGCAGCTTTGGAAAATTAAACACTGGATGTAAAAATAAGTACTTGTGCAGTTGATGAGTTGGACTATAGGGCCTCTTTGTATTTTAGAAAAGAAACTTGAATCCTTTGATTTTTTCCGAGGTTGAAACGTTTGTCCACTTGACGGGACGCGTAATAAAATCGAGAGTAAAATTTTGTAAATTTATTTGAATATAAAGTTATAAATGAAGATAGCAATTGTTAAACTCAGATTATGAAATTTGTTAATGCAATTAAATGTAGAAGTATATGGAAAATCGGTTTGTAATATATACTAATTAGTTTGAATGCTATTAAAAGATAAAGGTAACTTTGTATAATGTATTTACTTAGAGTTATAAATATAAACGTAATCTTGCGTGAAATTTATTTGAGTTATAAGCGGAATTCGGAAGTATTTGAAATTATTGTATTAAGGTGTCAAGTTGTAGAATGAGAAAAGCTCTTCCTATCTTCTGAAGTGTAAGAACCACCAGATGAGAGCTGTTCGTGTGTTGAAGGGAGTGAATAGGGTCTATCCACTACGCACGCCCGGCACACTTAGGTAAACCACGCAGCTATTAGACTGATGTGTGAGTTACTATTATCTCACCAAGAATCTATGATTAGATACGCCACCTAAGGACAGGAGACTACCATCCTGCACCGATGACGCAACTGAAAGGGGGATGGGAGAGGGTACGCTATTAAAAGGTGAAACTTATTTGTATTTCGTATAAAATCATTCATTTATTCTATCAACAATTATTTGAGAGCAATACTGGATCTCAGACTAAAGGAGATGGAATGGACTGCATGCATACTCTTCGAGAGCTGGGGCTCATAGACTACTAGGTATGGTGGAGACCGGAGCAAGCAGCTAGTACTACCATTCGCACGTTACTTAGTTGAGAACCACATCATTAATGACCCACTGCAGACTCCGGTGCAGACGTCTTTCCGCATGGAGAGAGATGGCGAGGAGTCTTACGCTAGCAGTCGTTAGTTGTTGAAGTCGTAGTGGGACTTGGAGTAGAGCCCAACGCTAAAAGTGATAGCGTGCGAAGTTCTATCAGGTCCCAACGAGATGTGCTGCCACGCGTGCGCTCTAGCGACAATGAGTCAGCCGACGGCGACGACTGGCACACAGTACGTTGTCGGCGGGGCTCGCGAGTTAAGCTTTTCGATGAAAGTCGAAAGCGAAGAGAATCTATTGCTTTATTGTCGAGTGGCAATAGAGAAATAGACTCTCCCGTGTTCATTGGGGCGTCACAGTGCGGCGACATGGCTCTGGCAGTGGTGCGCGCTAGTGGTGTACAAGCGCTCTCCCACTACCAGCATAGTCTCGCGGCGCAATGTATATTCGCGCGCGATTCCCTCTCTCCGCGCGCGCTATATCGCGGCGCGTTATTCCTCTCTCTCTCCCTCTCGCATCTTCGCGGTTCCCTCTCCCGCGGCCCGCCGCACTATAGCGGAACGTACAAAGATGCGCGTCGGCGATGCGCACTCGTCATTTATAATCCGAACGCGCGCGGTGTCCTCCTCGAAGGAGTTTATTTAGTGATCCGTCGCGACTCCTAGTGCCCGCAGGGTTAGGCGTGTGGCTGTTGTATCGGTACAGCAGCCCACTACCCCTGGCAACAACAACGTGGCGCTACTTTACGCTGTAGTCTCCTGCTAGACCGCAGGGGAGCCACCACTGCTCCACGCGGTTAGCAGGTGAGGTTATGCTCCTCAAGGAGACCACAACAACTATTCGCTAGGGATCTACCGCTGCTCCCGAGTTGCAGCGGGTATTTTCGGGTGTTGTGGGAGTGCATTAGTTTACGCGTGCAGCCGGACAGGCTGCACGTCGCAATGTACAACTTATTTATGCAGTCATAGTTGAAAAATAAAGTTCCGTCCTCAACGTTAACACAACAAGAAATTGGATTAAAAAAAAAGTATCGAAATTTTTCATTTTTTTTAAACGACGCCATATTGGATTTTTGAGTGAAAACTTCGCAATTCTGATACCAGAAATGGAAAGTAGAGAAAAAAATACTTAAGAAAAAGTATGTTGAAGATATGATAGATTGGAATATGTGATAGATTTACGGTTGAAAACAGAGTTACGATTTCTCTGTTTTGGACGTTAATGGGTTAAAAGAAGTTCCAGCCTGATATTTGATAAATAAACTATGTTTATTTGCTGTGTTAGAGAGAATATTGAAAAATTCTTGATCTTTCAAGATTGCTAATGAGATCTTCCCGGACAGAAATATTTGAAAGCTGTCATCGATCTCAACCACGATCTTTGTGCCAAATCTCGTCTTTACTTTCTTGAGTGCAGTCTCCATGTACTCATGATCTTTTTCCAAGTCCGTGACTTCCTTCTTAGGCAAGAACTCACGCTCAGCAATCTTGTTGAGTGCAGATAGATCCATTCTGAAATGAAAAAAATAAGAATTTGTGTTAGAGAAAAGATTTTCTTTGAGAACAAAAAAAAAAAAAAAATAGTGAAAATCAGCTAACAACTTACTACTAGGAAACTACTTAGGAAATGTTAAGTGAGTCTTGGTTTCTTCTCCAAAGGAAGGTAATTTTCAAGCTCGACTGCTCTTATGTGCTCTTCACCGTGTTGCGTCGGTTCATATAGCTCATTCCCCAACATGATGTCTGCCCCTTCCATCGCCTCTTGTAGAATATCCCTTCTATCCGAAGATACCTCCACCATCGATGAATTCCATTCGTGCATTAGCTCCTCACAAACATCGTATTCGATACTGATTTGTTCGCCTGTATCGTCGTAAAGTGTCATCCCCACTCGTGCTGCACTGTTTTCATTGGTCACTTCGTTCCCCCTCGCCATTGATCTCTCACTTTCTTCTTCAGTATTGCTCGCTTCATACCCCTTCTCCACTTCCATCTTCCCCACTCTTTCTTCTCTTGTATCAACCATTTTTTCATTCCCCTCCATTTGAATTACAGCCAGCGCCATCTGTTCCTCAATAATTCGGTAATGACCCCAAGGCAAAGTGTCTGTGCTATGAGGTAATAAGTATCTTTTATCATCATGCGGACTTAGTGCTATTTTATTCTGTTTTTCAGTATGCACTACATGCAATTTAGAGCGAATGTTGCACTGCTCACGTTTAACAATAATTTGTTCTTCGAGACATTTTCGATAATCTTCGAACGTGATTGTTTTCTTCACAACACTCGATTTTATGCCTTTGGTTTTCTTCACAGTCTCAGATCCATCTATTAAAATACTATACATTTTGCTACGTAAACCAATAAATTCCGTCATAATCTTGCCACAGCATTCATCTTTTATTAATCCAGGCACTTTTTTATTGACACGCGGGATTCCAAATTGATTGTTCTCTTTGTAATCAGAAGTATCAAATTTGTGCAAGTCTTCTTTCATTATTTTCAACAACTTCATATATCAGACTATCTGTGTCGGTGTAAAGGAGTTTACATTTTTCCCCAAGTCGCCGCTTCATATATGAATAATGAAAATCGTATAACAATGTTTTAGACAAATCGAGAATGCTGAGACCAACGTATATTGGTTTTATAATTGTAATACTTGTTCTCTTTAGCTGTATAGCAACCAAATTTTCATCAATGATAGCACAACTATGAAAATTTGGTTGAGCTATACGTGCTTCTGCTCCAAATCGACAAGTGAATTTATTCACTTACCATGCATTGCATTAATTAATAACCTGTAGACAAGCTTTTCAAACTTGGCTTGTTTTCTCTTCTCTGCATTAAATTCAACATATGGTTTGAGCCAAGGCTTCTGCTCAAAACTCAGAATCCTATGTACTTTTTTTAGTCGAAGTCCATTATCTAATACCGGTTTTAACGCAAGATAATGAATGACATACCTTTTCTTATTGTTCAAAGTAGTCAACAGTTTCTTTTGCTTTGAGCCAGGGGGTGTACGATGCTCTGCACAAAAAGGCAAATCTTGATGATCATCATGTATTTCTTCAGGATACTCTAAATCTACTTCAGCAAAGTAGCCTGTATCAGAGTCTGGTGGTGCATTGAAAAAATTTGAATTCGTTTCATATTCGATCCATTTGAATTTTCCCACTGGTAAATACTGCACCATGGCACATGCATAAAGATTATTAATATCAAAATATAAGAGTGTCTTCGTTTTCTGATTCTTATCGTATGATGGTCCCATGTACGGATTGTTCGCCTTAGCATACCGATTGCAACATTGACTTATTCCTCCTCGAATGCCTGCTTCAATAAACATCAGCATATCTATATCTGTAAGGACCTCCAATTCCACTTCTGTCATTTTTAGAGCAGCTGAAAATGTGAGACCTGGAGTCGTGTAAAAGTGTGCAGGACATAAACTATACACTTTCAGAGATGTCTCTCGAAAACTTTCGAAGACGTCAGCTAATAATAAAACATCTGTTTTCAAGTACCAATCTGAATATTCACCCAAAGTTTTTATAGTAAACATATTCCATACTGTAACAGCATGGTGATAGTCTTCGTCAATAATATGAGAATCTCTTAGTTTATTGTAAAACTCATTCTTCTCTGGCAGTTTTGTAGTCATCAACTTGTCCAATCCATCTACGAAATCATATGGAAATATACCTTTTCGTCTAAGAAGATTGATTTGCTCATCTGTAAATCCATCATTTTTAAACTCATTCACTGCTCTCGGCACGGTTTCCAAATATGATGCAAGCTTTTCCAACGATGATGGTAAGAAACGCCATGAATCTATAAATCTAAAACTGATGTCACAGTCATCTATATACTTCGTAAATGAAATATATTTTTCTTTGTTGTGAGGTATCAGAGATACTCGTCCCTTCATTATTGTAGAAGTAGCAATCTCTTTCAAAGTGAAGTGTGTATTATAATTGAGGTTATGAAAGATAACCGACACAAACCTCGAATCTTTGTAATTTAAATTGCATGAATTGTGAGCTGCAGCTCTGAAACTAAATAGAAAAAAAGTCTTACATGCTGTACAGCATTTAAGTCAAATATTGGTATACATTAAAAAGTTACGTACCGTCCTGTTAGATGACAATGGTCTCGTACTGCGAGTTCTTTACTTTTGATAGGCTTTCGGCATATATGGCAAACAGTTGACTTCCGAAAAGATAATTCTTCTAGATCTGTAAGTCTCATTGGTTTTGGATTTTTGTAGAGTAGATCAATCTTTTCACTAATTCCTTTCAGTTCTCGAACAAACCATTTTGCCGGTGTCTCTTCATCTTCATTTTCTTGTGTGTATGATTTATAAACAGATAAACTATCATCAAAGCTGCACTTTATATAATAGCCTATGATATATGCTTCATGAAGCTGAAAAGCATTTTCATTTTCAGTAGGCTTTAACAAACATTCAAAATCTGCATAAATAACAAAGGGAACTTTTTCACTTTTATTGTAATCTTCAAATTTAAGAATGTTATTCTTAAAGTCAGGCAAATTAATTCGACATTTATTTAAATTTTTGCAATCATTTTCTTGCATTTTCAGCCTTTCTTCACAGTAAAATATTTGTAAACACCTTTCGCAGTGGTATGATTTTACATGAGATTTACTTAATTGAGTGCTTAAAAGTCGAGACAGATATTTAATCCAAACATAGTGGTATTTAGGCAAGGTTCTGCCATCATCATGATTATTTTCTTCATTTTCATCTATGTAAAAATCTTGAATGAGGAGTAGATTAACATGTTTTTCTTTCTTTTCTTTTGTAATATGGCATAGCGATATTTCGAACTTTGCATTGTACTTTTTTAATATGTATACATTTATTGAAATATCATTTAATTTTTCGAATTTCGGAACATCTTTGAGTTTTACTGGAAATTCTATATCACCAAAGTTCAGCTCGTTCTCATACAAACGATATTGATTAACTCTATTGGGATTAGTTTCACTAGAATAATGCTGAAAGTATAGCATACTTGAAACATTGATTATCATTATTACGAACATTAACACATGCCTTTTTCTTTTCTATAAACTTTGGAAGTGGAATGAAGGAACTCCCCTTGATTGGAGAATATTTTTTCATATTGATACACAAACTGATAATACTCGTCAGGGTCCAGCCACAATCTTTCTCTTGGAATTCTTCAAGCTGGGTGAAAATAGGTTCTTTGATATGATCCTTGAACCATTCTTCCAAATTCGTTGACATAAATGCTGTAACACTTTCACATGTAAAATATTTAATGTCTGTCGTTTCTTCACCATTTTTTTTTTTCGCATAGAAAATGCTGCGATAAAGTCAAAATTTATTTTTACAGCATTATATTCCTTCAAGCAATCTTCTACTTTAACCTTGAAGAGCTTTTGCGCATCGTTAAAAAAACTTAGAATGTCTACATGCTTTATGTTTATAACTACACCTGTTCTAATTCGATTTTGAAACGCTGATTCTACATCTCGCCACTCAACTCTAGCTTCAGTTTCTTCCGATTGTAGACCGCCTCCTTGCTGAAGATGTTGTTCTAGTTGAACTTGCACACATGAAAGATGTATCATACAAGTTTGATATTTCTACTTTTCTCCTCTTGCAAGATTAGCTTTGTCGATTTTTTCGTTCAATTCCTTTATTGTGGAATTGCACATGTCCAACCAATAATGAATATCATTATTGCTCATTTTCATCAACATTTTCATCACTCATACTTCAACAAGGCGTTCAAAAAGTTGAAATGAAGCCATATTTACTTTTTACACTTATCACTCACGAAACAGAATTGTATAAAGAACTAGTTTCGTGTACTGTAGTAGACAGAGTCTGCTCCTCACAGTAAAATTTCTTGTTTTATATGGACGAGACCACGAAAGAAACTAGGTAAACCAATGAATAGGAAGTTTGATATTTTTTGGGAAGGGATGGATTTTTTATCTTTGCTCCAATGAGAAGTGGTCATCTTCGACATTGGAAAGCTGAGGGGCAAGTCATGACGAGGAGAAGAGATATTTTCTTGGGAGGGGATGAATTTTCTATTTTAGACCAATGAGGTCTATGCTTATTTTTGACAACCAAATGTGTGACAACCAAGGTGGAGTTTCTTCTTATATAAGCAGGATGACAAAATTCATCTGTTCATTTACAATAAATTCGTCTTATAGAACTAACTGTACGAAGCTGCAAGATGACTGCAATGTGTGAATACAAAAAGATGTTTCAAAATGCCATACTGAAATATCCGGAAGAAAATGTTTATATTGCTGACATACAAGGATTTCAAAGAATTGCTGCGGATACTTTCATTTTCAAGGAAATTAGTTTTCTCAACATAAGAAAATCAGCTTTACCAACTGCTTACCTCTTCAAGTCTCCAATGTCGTGGGAAGAACTTACTGAGGAAGAAAAATGTATATAAAAATGATACATTGGCTAGAAAAAAGTCACCATGGAATTGAATGGAATTCTGGTGACATTCCATACCATCGACTTCAACATGTCTTACAAATCTTTACACGGGATGTTAAAAAGATATTCGTTAAGGGAGAACAGAAATCACTGTGGATAAAAAATTATTTGCCGAATAAGTAAGTATTTATACATTCAGTTTTTTTTCATGCTTTTAATACTTCAATTTATCCTACAATATTTTTTTTTTCAGCCTAATATGTAATGTCTAAGATCTTGGATGCCCTCCGATCGAGAACATAAAAAGTAATAAAAATTATTTTTGCTTGCACCATCATCTTTCTATAAGAAGAAAACCATCGTGTGCCGTCCACAATGCTCTTTCAATAAGAGCATGCTTATTAAATTATTTATTTATTTACTTAGACTTAAACGAAGACAAAGAAGAGATTAATTCAATTTAAAAATCGTACCTAAATTTTTCTAAAATATTTTACAATTTTTTTTTTTCAACTTTTCTAAAAATTTCGTACACCTATCGTTAAATAAAACTTTGAATTTGGGAAAACTCCCGCCAGTGTATACCGTTGTTTTTTTAATTGTTTTTTTTTTATAATGTTTATAAATTTTATTTACATTTACATGATCTATTATTATCTCATCATCTATAATCCTCGGTAAATTGCGTTGTTGTTGCTGTGGTCACTGCTGCTGTTGCTGTTGCTGCTGTCGTTGTTGCTGCTGTTGCTGCTGCTGCTGTTGCTGCTGTTAACTGTCTGTCCTTTTTGATTGTAAAATACCACGTCTCGTAACCTCTGAAAAAATTGAACGAACAAAAAAATAAATTTATTGTATAAAAAAATAATACAAAATAAAACTAATTTACTGTTAAAGCATTTTTACCTGAAGTCATTGTAGATGTTCCTGGTTTTGGTGACGTCTCTCTCTCTTCTGCCTTCTTCTTCTTCTGCTCGTTGCCTTCTTGTTCTGTAAAAATAAGAAAACAAATTAGCATTATTTTTTTTTTTAAATAAATTTATATCATTTTTAGAATAAATATTTTTACCATTTGCTCTTCTCTTCATATTCGAGGGTGTAATTTTATACTTTTTAATTGAACGGATTGGCATGATGCGCAACTAGATGATGTTCCACTTGAACTAGAGCTCGAGCTTGAACTCGAACTCGAGCTAGAGCTCGAGCGAGACCGTCTTCTTCGGGCAGCCGGGGATCGCTGCGGCGGGTCAGCTGCCGGGGATCGTTGAGGTAGGTCAGCCGCCGGAGATCGATGAGATGGGACAGTTGCCAGTGCTCTCTGTGGTCCTTTTAAAAGGAACAGGCTTGTGTGTACATTTTTCTACAACGCGTGAGGCTCACTACTACAAAAAAATGTATTGCGCGCATTCAACCCTCACCGCAAAAGTTTTCCCTTCTCTTACATGTGAGAAAGTCTACTCTCTCTCTCTCTCTCTCTCTCTCTCTCTCTCTCTCTCTCTCTCTCTCTCTCTCTCTCTCTCTGTGAGGTCCTTTTGAAAGGAACAGTGGAGGTTGGCTTAAATTTAGTAGCCAATAGCTTTTATGTGTGTGCGGTGTCACGTCTACGGGGCCTGATTTGACAGGGAAGGGATAGAGAGAAATGCTAAAATATATAAAAGGGAGGAACATCCTACTCTTACCCCCACATCGGAAAAAAAGTAAAGACGCTATAGGCGTTCCAAACATATTTGGAGAGAGGGGTGTTTTCGTATGCGGTAGAGAGGGAGAGCCCTTCCCACTCTTCTATCGGGTATCAAAACACTTTGAGAGGAGAGGAGGTGTTTTAGTATGCCTATAGCCTATCTACTAGCGGACCGTGAAGTTGGGAAACGAATAAAGCCTTCTCAGACCGAGTGGCCGAGAAGTTACAATACAAATCCATTCAGCAAATGTCGTAATAGCGTCTTAAATTCAGAACAGGGCAAATTATGAAGATCACGATCAGCAGGATGTTCAATCACTCGAAGAAAAAGAAATCAAACTGGAAATAAATCATTTAAATTGGATGATTTATTCCAATGTATTGAAATAATAAATCCCTATTCTAAAAATTCATGTAATTTATTTGTCGATAGTGGAACACAAATAAATATAATAAAACAAAATCAAATTCCTGTAGTAACACAAATGCTAGATAAAAAAGTATTATTATCCGTGTTAGAAAGGTTAGTTAAATAAATAATCTGAGGTTAATATAATATTGTATATTGAGTAGAACAGTAGTAGTCGGCAACAGCCTCGTTAAACACGTCCCCTCACATCGGAGTCTGTTAGTCAAGAGAGGGAGTATAGTACAGTATGACATAGTCCGACTTCATGGAGCCGAGTATACAGTATAGTATGCGCTAAGAGTATATATACGCGGCATGCGCACTATGCTCGCGTTCGTTCGAGCTTGTCTTGTTGCATGCAATCGACGTCAACCAGTAGATGGAGCGAGGAGTACTTTTTTATGTATTACGACTGTATAAACTGTGATGTGGCGCTTTTTATAACCGATTCGGGTGACGCAAACCGTCAATTTACACTTGTTTTTGACTCAATCTTCGTACCGCGGACTCTTACATCTACAGAAGGGGACAAAGTGTAGGTACAGAAACAGGTACGCCTGGCGTGGCTGAGGCGCAGAAATAAAGCTGATTACACACTGTTTAATCTAGATAACAATATTCGTATTTTGTTCAACAGAACAGACTTGGTCTGAATACAAGTTTACCCGTAATTATGTATCTTGGAATCAAACGCGTGATGTTACTTGCTACTAAACGACGTCATAAAATAACAATTGTCACAATCGATAATTAGATTGATTTAATAAACAACGAGCTTCGACTATAAATATAGCAAAATCAACAGTTATGTCGTGACTCTACAACCCATATTCGAATCGCCCAATATGGCGTCGGCGTATCGCGTTCAAAGGTCGCGGCGTCCCTCAAGATGGCATCTAACCGTTTGATTTGCTCTCTGGCTTCGCTGGTAAAGCCTTTCTCCGAGAACGTCGCGACAACCATCCGATATCTAACGATTTCGTCACGATAATAACTTAATGCTTGTCGGAAAATAAACGCGGCGTTCGCTTGATCAGCGATGACGCCACATAAACGCTGTTGGGGAATCGGGTTGCCGGATTTATGGTTTCAACGGCGTCTCGACCTAATGTACTTTGATATGCTGGATCATTTGATAGACAGCGGCTCGATATTCTCTCTTTATAGAAGCTGGATCGCTTGGCGATCGACAGCGGCGCTACGCTTTACCCAAGACCGTTGCTGGATCAATTAGCAGCGGCTCAAAAACCCTCTTTGTATTATTTAGTCCTCGACTTATTGGCGCCACGATTCAAAATATAATTTGTCCCGTTCGCCTTACCTCTCTCCATACAGACTCCGCGATCGCGTCATCTAACCAAAACGTATAATATTTGTTGGCTTATTTTGCGCGGTTCGGACAACAACCAAAATGGCGAGAAAACGCGATCTCTTTCGTGACAACTTCCTTCGTGGTTTAAGCGTACACTCGCGACTCTATGAACTTGTTAAATACAAGCCGAGACCTTCCGGCAGAGGAGTTCCTCCGGAACTAAGCATACCTACTGTGAACACCGAGACCGGGGCTAGAGCCTTCCAAGTACCGGGTGCTCGGATCTGGAACACTCTCCCTTCTGCCCTGCGAAATCTACCATCTCTCGCCTCCTTTAAGGGGGCATTGCGGCGACATCGGCTGTCCATCGAATCGTGATGACTCCGAACCCTCCGGCGCTGCTATTTTAATCTAATCTGACAAAATTTACATATTACAACAATCCGGCATCGCAAATAATTCTATAAAAACATTAGGTATAGATTTTGTGATTCCATATGATGGAATACTGAGAATTAAATTGTTAAGAGAAGTAAACTACGTTTAGATGAAGGGTACTTAGACGTCAATAATGTAAAATTAAAAATACAGAGAGGTCCGATTACAAAAATCGGAATGAAGTTAAGCCAGAAAGAAACTCTGGATATAATTTTAAAAGAAATTATTCGCGACAATGATGCATATAATATCGAATAACAAAATATTTTAAAAGAATAGTTTTTTGAAGAGATTAGGACTAGCAAAATCAGTAATGTAGAGTTAAAACAAACTGAACAATCACATGAAAAACATAATACTAAGATAAATGAGACAGAACCTATTACTAGAAAATGATAGTGTCACAGAAAACCCATTTAATAATGATGTTTTCGCCATTTTAAACACAATATCGAAAATGCATGAAATAGATGACAAATCAGAATTACAAAGTTCACAACAAAAAAAGATAAATGAAAACAAGCCTAGGAACTCGGAAATTTTTTTGAAAAATAATGATAAAAATATAGAAAATTTTATAATTGACGTAAATACAGTATTACAAGAGCACGTAACGCCTGGAAAAACGCCAATCAAAACCAAAAAGCTGAATTATAAGGAGTTATTAACTACTATGAAGGATAATAATGTAAACTATCTAAAGCGGATAAAAAAATTATTTTTGAAAAAAAAAATATCGATACATTTCAATAGACATCGATTATATGCCAGAAGGGGCTCAAGTAGTAGAAGAACTGAACCCATTAACGCGCAAAATCTTATTTTTGTGCACGCAATTTCAAGTGCGCAATTTATACAGAAAAAGATGGGACCTTTCCCCCAAAATCCTGCCTAGAGGGTTTTCGAGGGTGCTCTTTCAGAATCCGGTATCAGTTTTGCGTTAAATTGTCAGCAACCCTATCAAATTTGCGTTGTAATAAAAAAAATATCAATTTTTTCAGGTTTTTTTTTTGTTTTTTCTTGATTATTTTCCTGTTCCGACATTGAAACCAACTTTCTATGAACAGAAATCGCGGTCCCGATGTTTGAGCTTTCAGAAACCGTCCGGGGAAATTTTGTTTTCTGGCACCGTTTTTCCAAAATGGCGGTTTTTGATGATAGTGTTATACGAAAGTTTATAATTTTTTTACTCAATAAGTATCAACTTTACAAAAAAAGTTAATACCACAAAAAATACTTCAAATTACTCGAAGAATACGTGTGTATTTTTTCAGAGCGTTTGGAATATTTTTGAATTTTTTGATTTTGGCCATATTTTGAAAATTAAAGAATTTGCCTCAAAGTTTTGACTAAATTTGAACGAATCAACTAATTAAAACAAATCAAAGAAAATAATATTTTTTCGTGGTTTTGTATAACTAGTTAATGTTTTTGTTGCTAAAGTTATAATTTTTTATTTTGATTTTAATATTTTTAATTTTATTTGTAATTTTCTTCAGTTATACCTTTCTAATTGATCAAAAGAAAAAATATAATAATGGGCACTTTCTGTCAGTCCAATAATATTAGTCCTAGCGCATCAACGTACTTGTCTCTCTACAACCTAAATTGCAACAAAAGCCTAATAATAAATACGACTTACTAAGATTTTTCTGCACTTTACTAGTATTATTTATTCATTTGAAGAAAAGCAGATTGATATTCTTTTACTTGATGTTATGAAACCATCAATAATTTTGGAAAAGAATGATGTCGAACATTCTATGGGTAAAACTTCGGGATTTTCTTACTTGAAAATAAAGAAGTAAACAGAAAAATGTTATTCTACAAAATATGCTTAGAATTAGCCAAAATATTTATCGGAAT
The DNA here is from genome assembly GCA_024372645.1 of Trichomalopsis sarcophagae. Classification (NCBI taxonomy): domain Eukaryota; kingdom Metazoa; phylum Arthropoda; class Insecta; order Hymenoptera; family Pteromalidae; genus Trichomalopsis; species Trichomalopsis sarcophagae. The sequence continues at coordinate 66,177 of QLSS01000201.1, read as the reverse complement.
TTTTTCAGAACTTTGCGGCAAATTTTTTAATTTTCAACATATGGCCAAAATCAAAAAATTCAAAAATATTCCAAACAGCTCTGAAAAAATTCACACGTATTCTTCGAGTAATTTGGAGTATTTTTTGTAGTATTAAGTTTTTTTGTAAAGTTGATACTTATTGAGTAAAAAAATTATAAACTTTCGTATAACACTATCATCAAAAACCGCCATTTTGGAAAAACGGTGCCAGAAAAAAAAATTTCCTCGGACGGTTTCTGAAAGCTCAAACATCGGGACTAGTGATGGGCGATTCTACTCGATTCTATAAGAATCGATCGATTCTTTTTTTGAAGAATCGATTCTTCTGTCGATTCTTTTCGATTGACGATTCTCGATTCTCAATTATTTTTAAACTGAGAATCGAGAAACGATTCTTTAAAAAAAAAAAAAATTAAAAAATAGAAAATAAAAATCAAGTTTTTTGAATATAATCTGAAAACTTTCGAATCTCTGTCGCTTTCAAATATTTGTTTTCTGTAAGTTTATCACCCTGAAAGAAGAGAGAAAGAGAGAGGGAGCTCCGGAGCCGTGTCCGGAGCTAGGAGAAGGACCTAGCTTTGCAACTTTGCATCAAGATTCGAGATCGGAGTAAGTGAGTAAGTAACGGGAGACATCAAACTGCTGTAGTGCTGTGTGTCAATGTGCAGATACCAGATACTGCTGATTATTTTGTGTATGAGAGGAGAGAGAAACGCAACTCGCAAGTGTTGACCGAGCCCATCCCCGTGCTTTGTACGGATGATGCTAAAAAATGGACGAGGTGAGTATTTGAAAATGATTAAAAGTACGTTACAAATTATCCAAATAATTATAGTCCCCCTTGATAAAACTTTCTTTATAGATTCATGCTTGTGGATATTGCGACGAAAAAATTAAATTCGCCGAAATAAAGAATCATCCATGCGTGAGAGCATTTCCATATATCACCACTACAAAGGATAATGTCTTTTATCCTCAAGACGGTAAAGTGTTCATATATTATATATATATATATATATATATATATATATGCGTGTATGTTAGATTGTATATGTAAGCGCTGCGCTGTGCTCCGGATTTTTGTCAATTCGTCCGGAATGTGTCTCTCTCTGTCTCTCTGTTCTCATGTTTTTAGCTACATTCGGCCAATCTCATGTTATATTGTAATCCCTTAAGTAATTTTATAATTCAAAATTGATTTCAGCAAATGGAGTGACGTTTTACGAAAACGTGCACAACAATTATTATTCTGATCCTCCAGATCACTATGCTGTCAGAAATGAGGAATTGGACGATGTCGTTTCAGATGAACGTACTGATATCTCCGTGTCAGATGCAAAAAAGGTCACAAGGTATGCAAGATAAAAATAAAATATATATGTTCTTCAATAAAATTTTAAACATTTTTTTGTTTAGTTCTAGTTATAACATAGATAACTGTGGGAGTACAAGTGGCATTTCGGATCATAACAAAGATACGATACATCAATCAGTACCTCTGATATCCAAACTACGACTTGAACAAGATAACGTTGACAAGAATCAACAACCTCAGGATAAGAGAGATTTCAAAGCACATGTGCATAGTGAACCACAAAATAAGCCTTCTGGATCTCAGGTACATGACAAACAAAATAACAAAATCGGAAAATTAAATAACCTTCAAACACCAGAAACAATCGCACAAGTCAAGCCTTCAGGATTTCAATCAAATGAAAAGCAGAAAAAAGATGGAGGAACCATACAATCTGATGAAAATGCAGTAGTAATGGTATAACTAAATTTATTTTGTAATTTAATGACATTGTAAGCATCCGTTAATGAGTTTATATTTATCTAGATGGAAAATTTACCTCTGATGTCAACCATGTCAAAGCACGAGTATACTTTTTTTTATCTAAATTTTAATTTACTATTTTATAATTTTTATTCTTAATATTTTTAAATTTGCAGAAACAAGAGTCAAACTAGTGATATCTGGAATCATGTCAAAAAATCAAAGGACAAGAAGTACGTTATCTGCAATTACTGCCAAAAGGAGTTGAAAATGTGTGGGAACACTACCAATATGCGGAAACATTTAGAAACTCAGCATCCTCTGTTTTTCAAAACAGGAAAAGGTTTAAAAAGACACGCTGATGTAATGGCAAATGATACTCCTACAAAAAAGCCTGCTGTAAGTAAAATATTTATTTATTTATGTATTTAAAAATAAAAATATTTAATGTATTGAATTTATAATTTTTATAATATTGCTTTATTTTCAGTTATTGCCAAATATTGTGGGAATTGAGAGTGCGTTTGCTCGTGTAACTGCTTTCAAAGGCAAGTATAAAATATTACTGCAAATAGTGTAAATTTTAAATTGTTTTCATTTTTATAATTATTTTTTATTTTGTAGATGGAGGAACTATGTCTGATAAAATCAGTAACACAATTCTTTACATGATTTGTAAAGATTTGCTACCAATATCTATTGTGGAGTTTGAAGGATTTAAAAAACTGCTTAAACTTTTAGCACCTCTATATAAGCCTCCAACAAAAAAAACAATGACTAGAAAAGTCGAAGCAAAATACAGTCTCTTAAAGGAAGCCTTTATTGAAAAGCTTCAACACGTAGATTATTATTGCTTGACGGCTGATAATTGGACTGATTCTTCAAACCAAAGTTATATAGGTATAACTATACATTATTTAGAAGATTCTAAAATGGCAGGGCAAATAGTCGGCTGTTTTCCATTGTATGAAAATCATACATCTGCAAATCTCAAAAAATCGATGAGTGAAATATTAGATGATTTTAAAATCGCCAAGGAAAAAGTCACAGCAATCGTAACAGATGGTGCATCAAACATCAAGAAAGCATGCGTTGAGCTATTTGGAAAGTATAAGCATCTAGTTTGCATAGCTCATGGTGTTTCTCATCTTCTACCTGATGCTCTTCATGATCTACAAGAATTAACTCTATTATTTAACAAGATCAAGGCTATTGTAACACAAATAAGGAGAAGTATCCCAGCATCTGATATGCTCAAAGAATTACAAATAAAAGATGGAAAAAGTGAGGGAACTGTTCTTAAGTTAAAATTAGATGTACTCACGCGATGGACATCGAAAATCGAAATGATTGAAAGTTATCTTGCTCTCGAGTCATATCTGTATCAATCAATCAGTAAGTGTGAAAAACCACTCGATTTGTTAACAAGGGAGGAGTTAAACATACTGAAAGACGTACTGCCTATAATGGAGCCTATCAAAGCAGTTATAACAGAAATCAGTGGCGATTCTTACCCTACAACCAGCATGATAATCCCTATTATTCACTGTATGGAAATGAAAATAGATTCGTTACTGCCTACAACAGATATAGGAAAAGCATTAAAAAAAAATCTTAAAACTGCTATGGAAATTCGATTTAAGAATTTTGAATTGTGTTCTCTCCTAGCTGTATCAACTATACTAGATCCGAGATATAAAAGACTTCATTTTAAAAATAAATCTGCTGTTTCGTCTACTTTGAGCCGTATAAGGAAAGAGATCGGAGAAGGCATTCCAGTTGCAACCGGAACGACATCTGTAAATGAAATGAAAAATGGTAAAAGTATTTGGGAAATTCACGATTTAATGATGGAGCAATCGACAGAATATTCCAAATCTACAGAGGAAACGAATATAGAATTGGATCAGTACTTAAAATTATCCATGGTCCCTAGAACGGATAATATATTTAATTATTGGAAAAGCGTCGCAACAAGTTTTCCAACGCTAAGTAAATTAGCTTTGCGTTATATATCTACTCTGGCTACCAGTGTTTCGTCGGAACGCCTGTTTTCCAAAGCTGGTAACACAAAGCGAGACAGAAGAAATAGGCTTACCGGTAAACATTTAAATGTGTTATTATTTTTGGGGGCATGTGCAGAGGAAGACTGGTTTAGGCTTCATTAGACTTTCATTTATTGTATTATTTCTTATGGCGTAACTGTAAATATAATTAATACTGTATTAATATTGTATTCATCTAAAAGTATCAGTATGTATGTTAAGGATGTTTGTTACCAGTGTGGTAGGATAAAACCCTTGATCTAATAAACTAATATTTTTCTATTATGTATATTCTTCTCTTGTATAAATTTCCATCACCTATGCTCTTTTCATGTGTAAATATGATCAAGAGAGAGTGCTTGGTTATTTCTTTGGTTATTGTGCTTTTTAGTTTGCTTCTAAAAATATATAATATCTAATTGGAATAACACAGTTATTTTTTTCACAGATTTGTTAGCTTAATTGTGTACGAGATCGACATATAATAAAAATGTTGACTCTAAACTCTAATTGGAAAAAAGGCCGATAAACACACGTCGATAAAGGTATTCTAAAGGAGTTAAAAAAAATACATTTTTGGGAGATATATAACTGAGAGAAGAGGTATATTTGCGGATATTGATTTGCCAAATAAAAGTCAGAAACATTTTTCATAAATTGTGCGTACATGCCGAACTAAAGAAAAGTCAACTATAAAATTGTATTAAATGGAAATATTTTCATTGTAAAATCATGCTTTGTAAATAAAACCAAAATAATGGTAAATATCAAAATTTTTTTATCGTTTTATTCATTTATAAAATTAATTATTAAAGAGTTTATAAATATTAATATCAATATAAGATATTATATATATTTTATTGAATAATAAAATTAAAACTGGTCGATTCTTTATCGATTCTTCGATTCTTTTTCTGGAATCGGCGATTCTTGAGAATCGATGAAATTGCAGAATCGATTCTTTGGAATCGATTCTTTTTGAGGGAATCGCCCATCACTAATCGGGACCGCGATTTCTGTTCATAGAAAGTTGGTTTCAATGTCGGAACAGGAAAATAATCAAGAAAAAACAAAAAAAAACCTGAAAAAATTGATATTTTTTTTATTACGACGCAAATTTGATAAGGTTGTTGACAATTTAACGCAAAACTGATACCGGATTCTGAAAGAGCACCCTCGAAAACCCCCTAAGGAGGATTTTGGGGGAAAGGTCCCATCTTTTTCTGTATAAATTGCGCGCTTGAAATTGCGTGCACAAAAATACGATTTTGCGCGTTAATGGGTTAATATTGATGAGAAATTAATTCTAAATATAGAAACTGAAATTTTAAATAAAAACCAAGAAAATAAAACTAGAAAACTGTAACGGAAGGAAATATTGCAAAGAAACGACGGAAGGAAATATTGGAAAAGAAACGACGAAAGAATCGAGCAAACGATAAATCAATATCTGGATGTTTATTAGATAGAGGGTGACAAATTAGGTACATGTAAGGTAGAACAACGTGAAATCAACTTAACTTCGGACTAGCCAATATACGTAAGGCAGTATCCATTTGCACACAAATCTAACGAAATAGCTTTAAATGAAATGAGCAAATTACAAGAAACGAAAGCAATAAGAGAAACTGCGCCAGCGTTAGTAGTCCCGAAAATGGAGCTAATCCCAGAAGAGAAAAGATATAGATTAGTGATTATAGAGCCTTGAATAAGGTGACTATAGCTGATCCATATTTACTTCCCAATATCGATGAAATTTTAGACTTAATTGGAAAGACGAAATATTTTGATGTATTAGATTTATAAAGATTGCCGCTCCAATATCCGACCCAATGCCGCCACCTATTCCTTTACGCCCACCACATGCAAATACCTATACAAGTAGAATCACAACACCGAAAATTCAGACAAATTCTAAGGCTTGTATATCTTTATTTTCGTTAACACCATTATACAAGAATTCTATTATATAAAATCCGTATAATGTTATTCTACGTATACAACAAAATAGGTATACAAAATTTATATTTTATGAAAATCGGTAGTTTATAGAAAATTGAGACTAATGTTAAAACTCCGATTACATTCTTTTGCATATACGATATACTGGTATAGAGTAAATTTGTATTAAAACGAACTGATGTTTTTAATGGATGTTATGCAAAATTATATCTATAAGATTTTTAAATATGTAAATAAAATTCCAGCAGAAATTACAACTCGCTCAATGGTCTTTTACCCACTTTATTATTCGTCTTCCATGTACACACCCGGCCCTCGGCTTCTCGACCGATTTGGCTCGCACGCTCTCTCTCACACTCACACACGCTATTGCATTCTCTCGAGGCTTGTTGCCTCCGCACGCCATAAGGTCGTTGCCGATCGCTTGCGCTCGCGCCGCGCGCGCCCTCTCGCTCACTCACACACTCTCTCTCTCTCTCTATCTCCCGTACAGCTGCTCTCGCGGCCGGCTCGCCGACCCGCCGATAAGGCAGACCTCCGCTGCGTCCGCGGCGCCTCTCCAACTGTATGGCGACCCTCCCTTCCTTTGTCCCAAAGCGCGCGCGCGATTCCTCGAATCGAGCCCACACGGCTCTTTGTCCGAAGGCGATTCGGCCGCGCTTTCGTGACGTTTACGCTGCCGGCGTCTCGGTTTAGCTCTCGCGACACCACCACTAGCTCATTCTCTCTCTCTCACACACACTTACTTCGCGTACGCAATATAAATAACAGGCCCCCGTCTGAGTAAGCTGGACTTACAATTGGGGCGTCTCGCGCTATCCTCCTGCTGCCTTCCGGCTCCGTCTTCTTCTTCCACACCTCCCCGTCTAGGATTGGCCCGGCGTCGTTGGTTGTCTCTTCCCGGTCCTCGTCGCCTTGGCCGTCCTGGGTTGTAAGTAACGTCTTCTTCTCGCCTTATTTCGCTCGACTCTCCACCGAACTCTCTCTCACACTTCCTCTCTCACGCTCTCTCGACTCCTTGTACACTCACACTGACGCGCTATCCCGATATTCACAATCCCGACACTCTTGAATTCGCGATAACGCCGAAAGCTCGTGCGACTGTCGCTCAATACGTGCGTCTTGGGCAACAGTCAAACAAGAAGTAACGCGCCGCGCCTACCACTACGGCGATGCGCGCTCTCTCCTCTCCAGCCTGGCCAATTAGCGCGCGCGAATCGGCCAGTCCCCATGACCGTGCTCAACTCGCGCCCCGACTACCCTGAACTCAGGCTAGTGGCCGTCGGTACGGCCCCTTCCTCCGACGGATTGACTCCTCGCTCACGCTCTCCCCTACGTTGCTCGACGCACATACCCGCACACTCTCGCTACAGATTTCCGCGAATTCTCCGGACGCAGCCGGAGTTACAAAGATTCCGCGAACACTCTCACTCGCTTTTCTCTTCTCCAAAATTCTCTGCTTCCCTGAATCCGGGTGTCTCGCTCCTTGTCATCCGGCTTCTTGGACTCCTCACACAACACTCGTACAAGAAAAAGGAACAAGAACATATGCGTTAGCAACAATCGCGCATACAATACAGAGTACACCAAAGGACATGGCGCACGACGAGTCGCCTCGTCGCAACAGAAAACTATTCTTGAAATTTTAAAGTAAATAAGTTGGAATTTTAAATGAATAAAATTACTGTTAAAATATTTTACAATTTTAAGGATCAAAATTATTTGTAAACCGCTAGTTAATTTTATTGTCATATAATATTACAATAAAGTTGCCATTGTACCAATGGGTAATTAGCTAGTTGTGGGGGTGTGACGTCCTGCGACGTATGGCATTTAAGCAATATCAGCGGAGTCGTTACGAAGGCGAAAACTGACAACTGAGATTAATAAGTAAATCAGCGAGGTTAATGAGTATCTTCCGTATACGCTGAGCGACCAGCTGTAATTTTTTTAAAATTATACACTCGATCTGGACACTTTTAGGACGCTCCTATACATCGACAAGAGTTATCCGGGCTTAAGTCGTGATTCCGATACCTATCAAGTGGCGCAGTAGCGCCACGAAGGCGAGTTTGAGAAGCCTGCGGCGACCGCGACACTATTTACTTTTATATTAAATTTTGAAATTTTCAATTCAATAAATACAAATATTTACATTATTTTATCGAAATTTTTTTGGCGTGAAATCATATTTGTGTGTTGAACTATGATTTCCAATCAATATATTGCCAAGAAAGCTTTTTTATAATAAACATCTCTTAACAAAAATGATAAAATCCGTTTGGGATTCTTCAGCCCAACATGTTCAGACCATGAAGTTCGCAGCACACAGCTTGTGTTAAGACCGTGAATTTAGCCGCATATATTGCTTTCCCACATACCTATATAACCCAGCGGGTTTACTGATGTGATCACACACATATAGACCAGCGGGACTACGGGTGTGATTTTATGCTTTTTTTTTATTCAATATCAAGTGGCGTGGTAGCGGTAGCCAGGGTAGCCGATGACAACGTCTAGGTGTAGTGTACCGTGATTTTTTTTGTGCGTAGGTGTAAATATCATTCAAGGGCGGTGTCTAGGTGTACAGGGTGGCCGATGACGGAGTCTAGGTGGTGCGCTGCGTAGTTTTTGGTGTCTTAATGTAATAATATTAAGTGTAATCATTTTTTAAAGATGTATTATTAATCACAGCAACCATATTAATACCTTGCGACAGAACATTCAGTGTTTTCATGTTAATGATGAAAATGTTACAGAAAAAACCATGGTTGAAAGGTGCTAAAGATGCATATATTTTATTATTACGACGTCGATTATGAAATACTCAAAAAATTTATTTAAAAGAACTGACATTCAAAGCAAAAAAATTGTTTTGTTTAATCAAGGGCTTATTTAACATAAGGTTAAGTTATATGTTGCTCGATTAGAAACAACTCTCAAGATACTCACTACGTGTACTTACAGTGTTGTATCACGTTCTAATACATACAAAAATTCTAGTTGTTCACCAGAAAACAAAATGAAAGTAAGCCCTTGATTAAACAAAACAATTTTTTTGCTTTATTATGATTAAATATAATTGACTTGTCTCTGTTTGATTGATCTCAGTACTTTTTTATCTGTAATTTCGTTGCGGAATATATCAAACTCGCCTAACCTTTTACTTATTCAAAAGTCTATTTTTTTAGAAATTTCAGTCCTTTAAAGTTAATTATTTGGCGTATATCATGTTTGTTCTAAAAATAAAATGTAACTCGTCTAACCTTTTACTTTTTCAAACTTCAATTTTTTTTTAGTAGAACGTTATCATGAATGAATCGTGAAAGTTAATTAATTGCATGTGTTTTTTATTTGAATAAATCCAACCTGTATAAGCCTGACCGAAGCACAGCAGCAGAGTTTCCAACTCACGCAGTTAAACCCAAGTAAATAAAATTCAATAAATAATTATAGATCGGAATTGTGACTTAACAATGGTACTCAAATGTTGATCTGATGTTCAAGCACGAAGAGGGCCTTATAAACTTTTTTTTATATCTTTATGTGCAGCGTCACGTCGATCTCTACTCTTGCAAGCGCTGGTCGCTGTGTTTTACTGCTTTCGGCGGTTGATTCTTCCTGTCGGTTTACACGGCTCCGACCCACGTGTGGTCGGGTCGTTCTCCAGCTTGTTTCATGGCCTAACCTGGCTCGGATGCCTATGCTCTCATCTGTGTGCTGTTTTTTTGAGGATTAGCCCGGCGGTTTGGCCGCGCTGTTTCTCAGATCGAATTAGTCCCACGGAATTCGGGTTTTCCCCGCGTCCTTTCTTTATGAACCTGCGTTGGATCAGTCCGACACAGCTCTCCAGACACTGCTGGCTGCCAAATGGCAATTAATGGCGCTACTAGCGTCCTTTTTTTCGGTAGCACCGTTCGACGCGTCTTTTTTGGTATCATTCTATAGCGTCCTGGTCTTTTCACTATGTCTTCTTAGCGTCTTTGCGTCTAAGTTTTTCTCTTACCACGTCTTGATTTTGACCTAAGCGTTTTTTCTGCGACATTGGTCCCTTCTTCTTCACGCGAGCGGGTTACAGCGTCTAGTCCCAGGTATCGGGCGAGTCCGCGTCACTGAGGACCAAGATGATAGTGGCTGCCTGAGAAGCGTACTCTTGCAAAGGAGTGGTAAGGATGGGATGCCCACAAGGAGGGGTTCTGTCACCGACACTATGGTGCCTCGTAGATGACAGCTTACTCTGAATCCTGAACGAGGCTGGTATAAACGCACAGGCATATGCAGACAAGGGAGGACGACGAGGACGTGCTAGCAGGTCTAATGCAGTTCGCACTAGGCCTGGTGGAGAAATGGTGTAATAAAGTAAAACTGGGGGTTAACCCCAACAAAGTAAGTATCATGCTGTGTACGAACAGGTATAACCCAGCCGATGAAAGAGCTCCAACTCTATGGAGTTCCCCTGAAATTGGTAAGGGAGGTCAAATACCTCGGAGTCACGTTTGACGCCAGACTCAGCCGGGGGAAACATATCAAAAATAAATGCGAGAAAGCGATATGCACCTTTTGTGGGCCGACAGGAGGGTTTTTGGCAATACCTGGGGTCTAGAACCGGATAAAGAGAGATGGTTTTATGATGCAATCATTAAACCAAGAATCACTCATGGAGCACTGGTATGGGGTCACAAATGTGAGTTTAAAACTCACACAGGGACACTAGACAGGGTTCAAAGATTGGTTATAATAGGAATCACGGGCTCCATGCGAACGACATCTACGGTCGCTATGGAAAGACGGCTGTAACTCCCTCCACTAGGCAAGGTAATAAGAGAAATGCGTGCAGGACGTTCTGCAGAATAACGGAATCAACGAACGTTGATCAACGTACGAACAAATAACATTTTAGAGTATTCTATTCTTTCTAAGCATACTCCTTAAGGGGATCCGAAATCCAACTTTTACCGACTTTATGAATTCTCGGCAAAAAAATGGCTTGAAACCAAAGAAGTACAATGAATTATAAAAAACCAAGAGTTAGTTGTCCTTTCTTTTATAAACATAAATCACAGTACCAAGTTTCAAATAAAAATATCAACGTATTAATAAATGGCATTTGATAGAAAATCAGTGTCTGAAGTGTGCGTATCCTAAGAATTTCGCATATGCACGCTGCGGTTACTGAATTTTGTTTAAATGCTGTTTATTAGTGCGTTAATATTTTTATTTGAAACTTGGCACAGTGATAGATATTTATAAAAGAAAGGGCAATTAACTCTTGGTTTTTATAATCAATTGCATTTGTTTAGTGTCAAGCCATTTTCTGCCGTGCACTTGTTCAGTCGACTCGGTCAGTAAAAGTTAGGTTTCGGACCTCCTTAACATAATATGATGACTAAGACGTGTGAACTGCGAGCGAAGCGAGCGTATGGTGCTAGTTATAGGTGCAATACTAAGATACAGATTGGTGAAAATTGAAATAAAACTAATAGTGCCAACATTTCATCTTGTAAAAGGTATTTTTAAACTGATTTTATATCCTTTCAATCCAATTATTAAAGTCAACAAGAAATGACCTTGACATCATCGATATGGGGTTGCTAGTATATCGCGGTTGTTTAGAAGGGCGTAATTCGGCAGTGGTTTCAATAAAACCGTAACTCGCCCGCGGCTTCAAGAAGACTGTATCTCAGCCGCTGTTGCAATAAGGCCATATCTCACTTGAAGAAAGACATATCCGGCTGCGGCTTGATAAAAGCCGTATCTCGGCGCGAGCTTATTTTCCGAACCTTTCTGTGTCAATAATTTAGTAGAATTTTTCACTCGTAGTAAATAATAAGCAGGTTTGAATGAATTTATATCCACAAGTTAACTGATGAAATACTGAACTTTATTAGTTGACGTTTCGATGTATCCCCGACACACATGTTTGCAACACGAGCTGCAAGACGAGTCAGCAATAAGAGTCCGCAGAGCTATACTACAATGCATCGCATGCGCTTGTATAGTAGGCATCAGCTCAGTGGTTACAGCTCTTGCTTGTTAATACCGGGGTCCGCGGTTAAGGCCCGCGTCTACTTTATCGCTCTCCAACTAGCCTTCTCATTGTCCGTTACTGGAGGCCTAAGCCTTCCTTCTCAAGATGCTGAAATAATTTATGAAAGTTGACTCTAATGTAGCAAAAAAATGGTTAAAATATCAGTTTTAAGGGATTTCTTACTGATTGCATCGTGTAAAGATACGTACAATCAAGTAGCTAACCAGCTAGTTAGTGTTATTTATGTACATTTAAGGATATTTAAATTTAAAAACTAATTAAAATTTGTGTGATTTACAATAGTAAGAAAAAAACAATGTGTGATTGTGAAAGAGAGCTTAAACATCTGCGAGTGGTCCAAGGGATGTAGAGAGGAAGAGAACCGCGCAGATGATGAGCGTAATCCTGAATGATGAATAATTTTTATGCTGAGACTTACAAAATAATGTATAGAGTAGAGAAGATAGAAAACACAAAAGCGTATAATAATAAAACTACACCTTAACGAATAGTAGTGTTATTAACTTGTGATTAATGTGATGCTACGACTTCTGCGTGTGACGTGTGTATTTTTAAGATGTCTCCGCTCACCGCAATCTCGGTCGCGGATCCGATGCTTGCGGATACTTGTTTACACTTAGTGCAGAGCAAAAAGTCTAAAAAAGTATGGCACCGAAATGGTAGTGACGATACGGTATGTGTCACTTTGTGAAGGAGCTCCTGTAAAGTAGCACTGCCAAAATTAAAAAAAAAATGCAACAGCAGCAAAAAAGTGCAGATATCAAAGAGTTTAATGGATTTCGACGTTTTCGAGGTTCATGAGTTCGAAAAGGGATTTTTTTTAAATTTATGTATGTGTGTGTGTATGTATGTATCCATCTATTTAAGTACGTATGTTTCGACCAAATTTTGTCGGCATCATAACTCTGGAACAGGTTAATATAATGAGCTGAAATTTAGCATGTAATTCATCTATGCTGTTACTTAGAACTCATTAAATCTTGAAAATGATTGATTGACTCATTCAAAATTAATTAGTATGTTCGACTTTTTGAAAAACAAAACACAAAAATTTGCTTTGTCAAAATTTGTTTTCACCATAACTCAGGATCGGATCAATATGATAAGCTGAAATTTAGTATGCAATTTGACCATGTCCCAACTTATAACTGATAAAATTTTATAAAACTGATGACTGACTCGTTTTGATTTTATTGATATATCTAATTTTTGAAAAATACATTTTGCTATTTCAAATTCTATAATTATCACAAATTTGAAACAGAAGCATTAGTAATGTATACAAATTATATATTACCGAATTAGCTCTATCAAAATATTATAGAAATCAAGAGCTTTTTAGTAATTACGTATTATCTACATTTGCACTCTTTAAGAAAGCATACAGCTAATTCAATTAGCAGCAGTTTTTTTCTACGTGCTCCTACTACTGTTGCTGTTATGCCCATACTCTATTCCTCGTTGCATCCATTGCAAGCAGAACGAAGAGTGACCATTGCTGCTCGTGATGATACCTTTTTGTTAAACGTAGTGTATTTGCTCGAGTTCAGTGAAATCAAATCGAAGACGAATGAACTATGTGATCTTTTTGTAGACTTAAATCACTGTTATTCTTCTAGGCCCCTTGTAGATTGACGGCTTCTACCACCCTAAGATGACTTTGTAGCTGGATTTATGCTGTCTAGTGGTGCTTGTTGTTTTTGACTGATTCCACCAAGCAGAAACGACCCTGGAGCTTTATTCATACTATCCGGAGATGCTATTTAGCATTTATAGATAGTTTTACAACCTATCTAAAAATGCTCTAGTCACGACCTGGAGGCTGGATTTATGGTGTCTGGTAGTGCTGGTTCAGCTGTGCTATTGATTGAGCAGCTTTTACTGTGCTACTGACAGTGTAGCATCATCAATTTTAAGTCTAATATTGTTATTGCGTGAAAGTGAACAATACCTAACATTAAAGAAGCTCTTTCCACGTATTTCAACATATTTCTGTAGTTTGATGAATTTACTACAACTAGAAAGTGTGCTTTATTTTGAAGCACTTGCGCCAAGTGCATATATTTAAAATAAACTTGATTTTCTAATTCTAGTGTCACGCGTGTACACACGTCACGGATTTCTAATTACTGTGAGAAGACAAGTAGAAGAGTGTAATGCGGTGGCGGCCGTGGCGCGACGACACAACGTCTGCCCTGCAAACCAGAGGATCTCGGTTCAAGACCGGGTTCCATGACTTTTTCGTTGCACTATTCACTTTTAACACTAGTAAAGAAACTAAATTAGATAAATATGTTAAAATACATGGCAAGGGCTCACAAATCAATTTTGGAGTTAATATGATGCATCGCTTAGACATAAGCTCAGTTTTTAAAAATTTCTGTGACTAACATTGATACCACGAAAGTGGTGCATTGTAATAAGTTGTTTTTGTGATAGAAATGCGTGCAGTCGAAATACGCGTGTATAAGCGATATTTTAGATCTTAGTTAAGTTATATGATGATTCATTAGAAACAACTCTCAAGATACTTATTACGTAAATTGCCATGCCCGTTTCATTATTTTTTCTGGTGAACAACTGTACAATAAAAAGGACATGACAATTTACGTAATAAATAACTTGAGAGTTGTTCCTAACGGATCATCATATAACTTAACTTCAAGTTAAGTAAGCCCTCGATTGAAAAAAAAATTTTTTTTTTGCTTTATTATAACTAAATATAATAAAATTGTCTTTGTTTAATTAATCTTAGTTCTTTTTTATCTGTAATTTTGTTGCGGAATATACCAAACTCGCCTAACCTTATACTTTTTGAAAAGTCAATTTTTTTAGAGATTTCAATCTTTTTTTAGAAAATTTTTTATGTATTTTATATTTGTCTTAAAAATAAAATATAAGCATCCTCAGCACCTTTTGACTATGACTTTATTGTAACATTTGTATCACTAACATGAAAATACTGACTTTTCTGTCGCAAAATATTAGAATAGTGGCTATGATTGATTATGTATGTTTAGATAGGTGTAAATGTTCGCTCTCCACGAATATAATTATTACAGTAAGATACGAATATCTACAAAGCGCACCATCTAGACTTCGTCATTGGCCACCCCGTACATCTAGACGCTGCCCTAGTACAATTTATTTTCCTATTCAACAAAAACTACGAAGCGCACCACCTAGACGTCGTCATCGGCCACCCTAGACACCTAGACACCGCCCTCGAATGATTTTTACATCTAGATAAAAAAAAAACAAGGTGAGAACTACCTAGACCTCGTCATCGGCTACCTTGGCTACCGCTACCACGCCACTTGATATTAAATAAAAAATAAATTAAATCACAGCCATAGTCTCGCTGATCTGTATATGTGTGATCACATCAGTAATCCCGCTGGTCTGTATAGGTATGGGGGAAAGCAATATGTGCGGCTAAATTAGTCTTAACACTAGCGGTGTGCTGCTAACTTCATGGTCTGAACATGTTAGCAATCCGCCTGACAGCGTTGTGTGTGCCGCAGCGCGCTTGCTGCACCGCTACTAGGGCAAACTCTTCAAAGCGGAGTGGTGCTTCCTAGGGCAAATAGGCAGACCGGATCCAGGCCAAGGCATCTCTTCCCCCGCATCAGACTACGTCTGAATGACGGCACGGAGTCTAGGCTGCTTCAAGAGTACACTTAAACGCGATAAATCTGATTTTTGTTGAAAAGAAAACATTTCGTGTGATTTCTTTATCCCTTCCGCAATCAGCACTTCTCAGCGCTAATTCGGCACATGTCGAAGACAGACCGCCAAGCTCTTTGGGAGCTGCAGGCTTTGTGGGATCTAGTGCACTTGCTGCTCGCCAGGGCCAACCGAGCGCTTGCTCTAGAGCGTCGCTAGCGTGAGAAACCACCAACAGCCGATGCCGTCATCCAGACCGAGCCTTCATCAGCAAATCCGGGCAACCCGGACTCCAGCAGCTACAGCTCCGCCATCGAAGCTGCAAATAATCAGCCGTAAGATAGCGGCAAAGCGCGCTGTGCAGCTAGGACCACACAAGGTCTCCTACACCTCTCTGCAGAAGAGGAAGCTGCCAGCAGGTAAGCCGTCTCCGACGAAGCGAAGGCCAACCGCCCCCAGACTGCCGGGACAGCGTCGGAAGCCAAAGATCATCTCTAACGAGATCCTCTATTTGTTA
Organism: Trichomalopsis sarcophagae; assembly: GCA_024372645.1. Lineage (NCBI taxonomy): Eukaryota > Metazoa > Arthropoda > Insecta > Hymenoptera > Pteromalidae > Trichomalopsis > Trichomalopsis sarcophagae. Next base: position 50,140 of record QLSS01000201.1, on the reverse strand, counting down.
TTGTTGGTGGCGCCGATTTTGGATCATCGATGCCTCTTTCAATATACACTACATTAGCGAGCATGCGCTGTAAGTCGGCCTCATTGCCGACTGTGTCTAAACCTCGGTTCGAAAATTCTTGTCGCAACTCGTCACCTGATAATGTGAAGATCCAATCGTCAATTGAGGCTTCGGTTGCCATATTTTAGTATTATAAAACTTAAGATTATAGGGAAAAAGGAACCGCTGACAGTCTCAATAGCAGCGTTATTTTCGTTGAAATTATTCCGAATGTATAAAATGACTACGTCTAAGAATCTTAAGGGGTCCAGCCTTGTTTAAATCCTGCAAAAATACAACAAAATATTCGTCTGATACATTTTTTTTTCTTTTCAAGTAAATTGTAAAACAAAAAATATCATCTGGAAGCATTTTCAATATACACTATTTCTACCAAAAAAGATCATATTGTTGTGACCGAGCCTGAGAGTTGCGCGATTCGAACACCAAGAATCGCGCACAGCGACCTTAGCAACGAGATCAACGACGTCGCGGATGTTCTTGTTTATGTTCAGTCTGATCGTGACAGCTGATTAGCTGAGTCGTGTACGATTAGAATAAAGAGAGTTTGAGTTAAAGTTGTGATTTTATAAATAACGTGTTGTTTTATTTACATTAACCCGTACCCGGTCAGAACAATATATATACCATGCAAAATCACTGACCAAAATTCACATTTTTCTATATAAACAAGTGTTCTTAGTCACTTGCCACGGTTTTGTGAAAGTTCCGGACCGTCTTCTTTACTCTACCCAGGCTTAAAATGTACCTTAAACAGGTCCCCTCAGACCTAATGAAAATCATTTCTAAAAAATATTAATTATGATAGAGAAATAAGAAGAGAAAAAAGGTCGATTTTCAAAAGGAATACTACCTTACTTGTTCTTATTTCCTTCAAAATAGTGGATGATGACATTCTTAATTTTTTTGTCCTTAATCCTGACCCTGATTTTAAGCATACAATAATTTGGATCGACATATCGATTCGTTGTGGTGTTGCTTGGTTTTGAACAAAAAATTTCAAATTGACCCACAATGCGCCGTAGGCGCTATTCGATCACCATTGATCACCAGTGCTCAAATCATCATTTGAGTCTGAAAAAGACAAGAAGTAAAAACATCGGCCTTTTTTCGTGTATGGAAAGAGAAATTGAGAACTGTCTAACATTTGCGTCTTTGACTTCATTTTTTTTTTGCTTTATTTAACACAACAAATTTATATTTATTTATTTATCTGATTGAACGAAATTTATAAATAATTTTTTGAATAATTTTAAAACCTTTCCAAAAACGGAAAATTCTTGAAAAATATTTTTCAATAATTTTTCAATAATTTTCAAAAAGTGATTTCATCCCGCTGCAAGAAAAAAAACCGCTGCCAATTCATTCACACGTAGCTTCCTCCAACTAAATTTATAGTTCCAATAGATCAAATATTTTTTTAATATATAATATGTTAATGCTTTTTTATTTAAATATTTTTAATATAAATTATTTTGCTGAAGGAACAGTTCCCCTTAAGTAACGAGTATATATTGTTATTTTTACGTATTGCACAGCACCGTGTAACGCGTACGTCGACGATCCTGCTCGATGTAAATTCGTCCACTTGGGTTAGACTTAGACACACTATTAATTGTAATCAATAGAGTATATCTGAAGCACATGCGAGCATAGAACGATATAGAAAATAGAAGTTAAATGTTTGTAGTAAATTATAGGAAATCAGAGAAAATAATTTATAATGATATGGTTTATCGAACGCTGTGAAATATTTTCGATTAGAAAGTAATTACGGGCTAACTCACACGTCCGACAGCACGTGTACGATTCGACACGAGAAGAGTACGGGGACACTGTGACGTGTCTGGCTCCGGCTCCCGTCGGTCGTAGACTGGTCTTGCTAAATCCATTTGTGTATTTCGCCACCAACAGACAATATCCTACCACTCATCTTTTCGGAAATCAAAATTTAATACCCTATATGTATTACCTATGCGTAGAAATTCTTGTGTGAGTGTTGCACCGACGTATGTTTGTCTTATCTCTACTGTTATGTATGGAATTATCTAATACCTATAATTAACAAAATATGGATATTTATAACAAAATAATGAGGAGATATTTGAGACGTCACATTGGACTAATTTTTAGTTTATCTAAGTTATATGATAATCGAATTGCTAAATTGTTAAATTGGATTATTAATTACGCCGAACTTTAGAACAAAATTGTTAAGGATTTTCAGTGAATACCTATCGTCATTTTTGCATTTATCGGAAACATGGTAAATTTTATCTATGAAAATATTTTACAGTAATTTTATCGAGTTGGTTTCCATTCAATAATTGCATAAACAATGAATTTGAATTGTGAGATACTCATGAAAGACTATTAATTAATTAATTGGATTAAATAGTCGTGATACTAACATAGAACATTGATCATAGTTCATGAGTAATCATAAACGGGAAATGAGCGCAGATTAATTAAGAACAACGTGAATTTGGCAACAAAATAAAATATAGTCGTGTAGTTACAGTAGCACATGGCAGCGAAACTGTAGAGAGCAAGGCAGGTTGCGGCAACCAGGCGCATATCCGTACGATGGCTTTCTCTGTCAGGCCCTCGTATTGCTTTGGTCCGCCTCACATGGTTTTATGTTTTTTACATTATACCTGAATATATTTAATAGTTTAATTAATTTTGTAAACAATTTGAGAAAAATATAAACTAAAAATTGAATTTTTCATTTTTTAACAATTTAAGGTGTATCGGTCCCCTTAATTACTGATGTATTTACATTCGTATAAACTTTCATTTTTATTAACACTTTCTTTAATGTATTAAATGCATAATGTTGTATATTCGATACAATTTTATGTAGCTAATTTAATTACATACCTTGAAAAAATTCATACATTTCTAAAACTGGAACATATTTTTTTAGGCTGTCCAAATCAAAAAATTTTCCCCAAGGTATAAGACTTTGATCCCCAATTTCAAAACTTTGCCAATGGAATAAATTTCCTGTGAAAAAAAAAAATAATAGATGCATTATAAAAAATACACAATTATATTATACTGGAAATGAATAATGTATAGGAAAATTCTCCCAGCACTACCATTTTTTCTAATGTGTTTACTGTATTTTACACTTCTTAACTGGCATGTTTGATAAGCCACTCATATTAATTATTATCCAACGTCACGGACGAGCTCAAGACTCTACGATGACTGCACGAGTTTGCACGGGCGAAGGCGCATTGTTAGCAGTAGGGTCACGATTATTCTAATGACCTTTTAACAACTAATTACAGAGGAAACCACGATAAAAGTAACGCGCAGTGGCCTCTCAAGTTGGTCATTAAAAGACCCACATTAAAGTAACTATATTCAGATTGTTAGTGACCATGCTGTAAAAATAACATCTTACTTTCCCTTTTATCGGTCTCAGGTAAATTATGATTTCAGGTGTGAGGAGACCTTGAATTTTTCTTAGGGCTAACCAAATGGAATCGTCCGAACCGAGCGACGCCCCAAGGACGAATTTGACAGCTGGCAACATGACAACGTAGAACCACAGCAAACGAGCAAGCAGAAAATCTCGAAATCAAAGGTTAGACCGCTTGGCCTGTAAAAGTTTAGCGGGCTAAACGGCCCACAGCTAATTCAAGATGGAACCCACGGCCATGTATTTAAGCGCGCAGGCAAAATAAAACGCCATTATGAACGTAACCGCTTCCCTAACGAAAATAGCGTACAGATCTCTGCACATTATTTTCGTAAGGGTCCATCAAAGAGAGATAATAGCACAAATAATTATCTGCAAAATAAAACCTTTCTCAAAAGGTAAAAGGTAGGCAAATATAAAGTGGTTTTTATTTATTATTAATTCTTAAAATAATCAAGATAGACAGACATATTTTATCTACTTTTTCAACGGTCGGTAGACCAGGACGAGATTTATCTTTAAGATCGAAGTTTCCGGAACGAAATCGAGCAAACCAATTTTGACACTGGCGTTCACTCAAGCACTCATCACCATAAACACTGCACAATTTTCGGTGAGCCTGCACTGCAGTTTTCCCTTTTCGGAATTAGAAAAGCAAAGTGTGACAAAAGTGGCCTTCTGGAATCTCCATTGTCAAAGCGCAATGATTTTTGAATCAGTAATCGAATGACGCTACTTTCTACTCTAGAATATTTTATAGACTTCAAACTTCTAAACATGCTATAGTATGGCTTCATTGAATAAACATTACTATTGATATACAACTTTAACGCTATCTATTAAAAAGAACCGAAATTATTTTTTCCCCAATCTAATATATCATTATAAAACATAAAATTAATAATAAATAAAAACCACTTTATATTTGCCTACCTTTTACCTTTTGAGAAAGGTTTTATTTTATTTATAAAATATGTCTGTCTATCTTGATTATTTTAAGAATTTTATCTCGTGACATCGTTATGGAACTAAACATCGACCATAAAACAGTTTTGAACCATTCATATAAGTCCGAATACAGGAAGACGCTCGATACTTGGGTTTCTACAAGAATTACCGTCAAAAAATTTAATGAACCGAGTTTATATTAGTGAATCCCTGATGAAACGAAACGAAATCAAGCCATTTTGGAAACAAATAATCAAAGGCGATGAAAAATGGATCAAGTAAGACAATAATGTGCAAAAGAGATCATGGTTGAAGCCCGGAGAAGCTTCACAAACAGTTGCGAAACCCGTATTGACGCGAAGTAAGGTGTTGCTGAGTATTTGGGGGATTGGAAAGGTTGGGTTTCAATCCTTTCCAATATTGTTCATCATGAGCTGTTCGAACCTGGACAAACTATTAATTCGACTGTCTACTGTCAACAACTAATGCGATTACAGCAAGCGATTAAAAAAAAAAACGGCCAGAATTGATCAATAGGAAAGGAGTTGTCTTTTATCACAACAACGCTAGACCGCTCATATCTTTAATGACTCGTTAAAAATTGAAAGAGAAAATCACTTAGTTAAGTTTTTCGCCCAGAAACCTCTGAAGTTCTACAGTAATGGAATTATGGTTTTGCCAGAAAAGTGACAAAAGGTCATCGATCAAAACGGCACATATATCATTGATTATTGTTTAAAATTTATATTAAAAAATGTACCTTAAAAAATATGAAAAATTAAACAAAATTACTTTTTCCCCAAGCCAATATTTTATCAATTGCAATATCAAATTATATAATTTTTGTGAAACAATTTAAATCGCAATATTTTAAATAGCATAGGATCCTCATAACCTCATAAAATCATGCCTTTTCTCAAAACATTCTGAACTTTAGTTAGCAAGTTATAAGATTTAACAAAAATAGTAATTTTCAGTTATACAGGGTATATATAGTGAGAGACAATGAATTTAAATTGTAATATCTTTGAAACTAAACGGTTTTATAAGCTGCAAAAAGCCTAGCCGAGGTGATCAAAAGATCGATATTTTCCCAAAATTTAAACTTAATTAAAGCTTTTTTACTTCCGTAATCGTACGACATGGAAAACGCATTTTTTCTAGGTTTTGTTTTTTAACTCAAAAACTAGTCGTCAAAGTGGTTTAACATTTTTACAGGGAGCAGATATTAACGGTCAATCTTTAAAATCTTGCGGCAAACAGTATGCAATTTTATGCTCATTTAAATACACTATTGTTGAATATATTGTATTGTTACGTGTGAGGGTCGATGGTTTTGTTCTCCGTGGGGTGTTAAGCTCACTCTTGCTGCGAAATTACCGGGGTAATGAACGAACACGAGAGATTATCGGTGAATATGTCTGTTTATTAATCGTGATTCACAATGAACTGATTGTATGAAAGAGAGAACGCGTATTTAAGGTGATCTCGGAGAATGCGCGCTCTAAGTGTACGATCCTATCTGTCGTCTCCGAGTCAAAACTACCTGTCTAACGCTGGATCGTGGGTGGCGGAATCGGGGCAAGCGTCCGCATGCACCCCCTTTTATAGAATCCTCGGGTGGCGTGATTCCTATCCGAGCGGTTATCCGAAATCGTGGAAGGGAGGTTATGCTGACTCGAAAGAAACGGGCTTCGGGGTGAGTCCGAGCTGTTGCTATGCGCGGATTTGGCGACTTATGCATCGAGTGCATTATAATGTGAGTATTCACACGCGACAGTATAAATAATTTCACAATAAAAGCAAAAATATTTTTTCGAAAATCGAAAAATGGCTACAATATGGCTATAAAATGCTCAAAATAAAAAATAAAATGTCCCGAATCATAGCGGTATACGTTCACACACAAACACACGAACACAAACACACGCACACAAACATACACACATAGCCATGTGCCCGGACATATGTTCTAAAAACGCATGATTCGAACTCTAAACACCTCCAAATGCGTTTCTACAAAGTTGAGCGAAACTAAAAAGGTTACGATTACAAAGATTCCTCTAGGAGGAAGCAATATTTAAAAATGCCTTCTGCTTCCTGCAAAAAAAAATGAATATAAAATAACCGTAATATGCCGAGAATTATACCATATTAAATTACAAAATAGAATACCTAGTCACTAGCTATCGTATATTGCACAACTGAATAATTATTTCTTCCTAGAGGAAGCTTTGTAATAGTCAAATTCTCAGTTTCGCTAAAACTTCATGGAAACGTATTTGGAGTTTCAATAATACGTTTTTAGAAAATGTCCATGCGGATAGCTGTGTGCGTATGGGTGTATGTGTATGTACGTATACCGTCACGTCCCTACCGATCGTAATAAAATTTGACAAGCATATATATTTTCTAATTGTAAGTACGGAAAATTTTTTTTTATTTTTATGGTCATATTATGGTCATTTTTGGATTTTAGAAAAAATATATTTGCTGCTTTTTAATAGTGTAATTAATACAATAAATTCAGCAATAGTGTTTCTAAAAGAGCATTAAATCGTTATTTTGTTCTGCAAGATTTTTAAGATTAATTGGCCGTTTAAAACAGATGATTAAAAAAAATTCAATATCTCCAAAATTAAATTATCATACATTTTGAAAAAATGAATTACAATAAAAAACGATGATATCTATTTGCTGTAAAAATTTTAAGCAATTGTGGTGACAAATTTTTGAGCTAAAAATCGAAAACCAAAAAAATGGGTTTTTGATGTCATACGATTACGGGAGTAAAAGACTTCAATTAAGTTAAAATTTTAAGAAAAGATGGATCTTTTAATCACCTCGGCTGAGTTCTTTTTGCAGCTCATGAAACCTTTTAGTTTAAAAGAAGTTAGGATTCAAATTTGTTGTCTCTCACCCTGTATACCCTGTGTATGACTGAACATTATTATTTTTGTTAAATCTTATAACTTGCTAAATGAAATTCAGAATGTTTTGAGAAAATTCATGATTTTATGAAGTTATGAGGACCCTATATGGTATTTAAAATATTGAGGTTTTAATTTTTTCATGAAAATGATATGATTTGATATTATACGGCTGCTCCTTTAGTAAAATAATTAAGATTGAAAATAAGGTAAAAAGCCCAATACTAAAACAAAATTAAGATTAGACCTATACTTGGACACTCCAATATTTGCTATTGTGATAAAATAAAAAACATAACCTCAAAAACTAAACTGGATCAGCATTGTAAATACCATTACTAATAATATACTAATAATTTTGATAACATTTTAACAAAAATTATTTTTCAAGGATGATTTGAAAGACTGCTCTCGAGTCCCATAAGAGCAATTTTTTCAGTATTGTCCAACTTTACCATAAAGTAGTAGTTAGATACGTTTGATTACAATGTCCAATTACTGGGGCTAAAACCGCATCCAATAATGTCTGATATATATATATATATATATATATATATATATATATACACATATATGTATATCCCTGACAAAAATCACGTGATTAATAACATGATTAATCGCGTAATAAATTACTCGATTTCTCACGTGATATATCACATTATTTATCACGTGATTGTTAGGCGTGATATATCACGTTTAAAATCACATCAGAAATCACTCGTAAAATTTAAATATTTGTTTATATTGAAATAAATTGTTTATTTTCCATCTAAATAATCGGAATAAATTAGAAAATAAATTTCCCTGACTAACACTTGAACCTCTGTCCTCCACCTGACAATCCAATGTCCTACCACCTGAGCTATATAATAGTAGAAGTAAAGAATATATTATTGATCAATTCAGAAGAACGTTGAATTCATGACAATATCTCTGAATCGCCTCGCAAGTTTCTCGGAGATACCGAGTTATGATTGAACATAAAATACACTTTGTAAGATAATGATTAAATAACACCATACTCTCAAAAAATACTCTTAATAACAAAATATGACAAAAGTAAATAAAATAAGAAAAGCTAACAACTTTTATAATCAATTTATAATATGCAGATTTTTGACTCTATTAATAGTTAATAATAGTTTCTAGCTTTTATTAACTCTTATCAGATTTTATTAGATTTAATATTTTTTGCAAAAAGAAAAAATGCGTCACTTTAAAAAAGCTAATAATCACTTATAACTTTTTAAGTTATTACTTACGGAGATTAAGTATTTATAATTCTTATAATTAGTTCCTAATTGCAATAAATTATTAATAATCGCTTTTCGGATTTTCACAAAAAAGTTTTGAAAAAGTTAAGTTAAAGAAGCATAAAAACAAAAAATGCCTTACCTTAAAAGAAGCAGAGAAAAACATTTTTAGAATACTTTTTAAATACAGACGTCTAATAAAATCTCATAAAATCTTAAAAACATTTATGAAATTTAAAATAAATTACTAAAATATTATTAAAATTTGTGAATATTATAAATTATTACTAGAATCTAAATTCCACACTTTATAAACTCTTAATGAAAGGCCACTTTTTGATCCTGAAAAGTTAGGTCGAAAACATACTTCGTATCTGACAGATTGAGAAATGCGTATGTGTTCTATGCATGTATCTTGTTTTTTCATTTTGTTGAAAAGCGTATTAAAAATTAAAAAAAATGTTTTTTAATTTTCAAGTTGTTTGTTCTTTAATATATTAAAAGTAAATTTTTCCGGGATAAAAGTATTAGTAGCACAACGGAAGAGTTGACACATGATAAAATTATGTACAAACTAAGACAGATTAACATATTAAATTCCCAACAAAAAACAATCTTATGTAACTTGATATGGAAATTTCGTCCTATCTTTAGCAAAAACCCCGGGAGATTTATGCGACGCTGTGCCTCCCAACACAGGTGCGCAACACCTAGCGCCTCGCATGCGCTAGGATTTTTCTTGTTTCGTGGGATTTGACGCGACCGTCACGTTTGGGAGAACGCTAGGGAGAGGGGAAAAGAATCACACAACGGTTATCACTTTATTGCTCTTATATTTCGCCCAGCCCTTCCCTACAACGCGGTGGCAATGATGCCTCCCGCGCACAATGTAGCCACGCAGGGCTTCGGTTGGCGCACTCACGCACGAGCCGCACTCGTGCAGCAGACGGCAGGACTTAGGCCCAGGTCCAGTCCGTTGACGGTTGGCTCTCTCTCTCTCTCTCTCTCTCTCTCTCTCTCTCACTCTCGCGCACACTGGCTCGACGCCTCGCGTGGATGACGTCGAGGTGTGCGCCCGCACTGCACACCACTCTCCCGTCTCACTCACTCTCCTCTCTCTTTCTCTCTCTCTCTCACTCTCGCGCACGCTGGCTCGACGCCTCGCGTGGATGACGTCGAGGTGTGCGCCCGCACCGCACACCACTCTCTCGTCTCACTCACTCTCTCTCTCACTCACTCTCTCTCGCTCTCTCTCTCTCTCTCTCTCTCTCTCTCTCTCTCTCTCTCTCTCGCTTACTCGCTCTCTTCTCTCGGCTTCCGGTAGACGTCCGTCGGTGCTCCCGTCGTCGTCTCCAGGACTCCTCCCGGACCTGATGGCGGCTGGCGGCTTCGGCTCTCCCACGCCGATGTTGCTGGCTGCTCTCGTCCTTTGGATGTTGGTGGCGGACTGGCCGGCCTCCTCCCTCTCGTCAGGATGGTCGCTGGCTCGTCCGGGCGTTGGCACTTCCTAGTGCCAACGCGCTGCACCTAAAACACACGCGCACTCTCGCACTCTTGGGAGACTCTCCCAATCTCCTCTATTCGTCGACCTCGGGTCGACAAGCAGAGGAGAACGCACTCAACTCTCACAAACGTCGACGTGCTCCGTCGACAGTCGTGAGAGAACTCCTTATTTCTCCACTCGTTCTCGCGCTCGCTCTCGTCTCGTGCTCGTCGGGCCCGCGCTTCTTGCTGGCTCCCCATTGGCTGCCAGTCCGCGCGGATAGCAAGCCGCGCATCGGCGCCCGCTGATTGGCTCGCGACATGCGGAGGACCTTTCAGCGCGCGCGCCGACGAGGCTCGCTCTCGCGCCAACGATGCTCACTTTCGCGCCGACGATGACGGTTAGCTAGCCCGTTCCCCGAACTTGAGGACAGGCCGGCGCCGACAACAACACGTCGACTCGCTTGTTTCTTCCGCGCACTCAGGGCTTGGCCGCATCGAACGAGGTTCCTCGTCTCGACGCGGCTGCGACGTTTGCAACGTCGCATTTAAAAATTTTGAATATAGATTCCGAATCAAAAAGATCGAACCATTCTTTCATAAAGCTATCCCCATAGCGACACATGACAAGGAAAACGTCGAGCGTGAATTTTCTCGGATGCTAGCATTAGGGATTATCGAAAGGGCATACAGTGAATACATAAACGCGATGGTCGTAGTTGGTAAGAAAAGTGGAGAAGTTCGTATTTGTCTGGCTGCGGGGAGCGTAAATGACTGTATGGAAAATGACCACGATGGACCGGAGGATGTTGAAGAAATTTTCCGAAGCTGTGGCAAAGCAGAATATTCATCCACAGTTGACCTAACATCAAGTTTTTGGCAAATCCCCTTAGCAAAGGAGTCTCGCCAATACACTGCATTCCAGTATAAAGGATTTACTTATCAATATAAGGTGGTGCCATTTGGCACTAAGGTCAGCACAGCGGCTCTTCGACGAGCGTCAGAACCCGTTCTGAAAGGTTTAAGCGAATTTATCATTGATTTTGTTGACGATTGGATGTGTCGATCTCAAACTTTCGAAGACCATATCGAACACCTTGAGGTACTATTTGAGAGAATTCTATATGAAGGACTTACTATCAACTTCAAAAAAGTCGAATTCTGTCGAGAAGAACTAAAATTCCTAGGACACATAATCACACCAAAGGGAATAAAACCAGATCCTGATAAAGTGCAAGGTATACGGGATTTCACCCCACCTAACACTGTAAAACAGCTACGAGGTTTCCTCGGGGTGGTAAATTTCTGTTCTAAATATACACATCAGCTTGCAGAACACATGTTGCCTCTACTGCAATTAACCAGAAAAGGCGTTAAATGGAAATGGGGAATTGAGGAACGGGTTGCATTCAAAAAAATCAAATCCCTGTTTTGTGAGGAAATTTTGTTGAATTTCCCTCGCCTTGACCTACCGTATGTGCTCTTTACCGATGCTAGTGCTCATGCTATTGGTTGTGCATTATTCCAAAAACTACCAAACGGTGATCTCAAACTTATCTCGCTCGCTAGTAGAACGTTAAAAGGTGCCGAAATCAATTATTTCACAAGTGAGAAGGAACTCCTAAGTATAGTATGGAGCCTACAAAAATTTCGCTCATATCTTTTTAGATCACGCATTATAATCAGAACTGATCATAAGGCATTAAGTTGCCTACGTCATAGTCGCTTTATAAGTGGACGACTAATACGCTGGAGCCTCGCCATCCAAGACTATGACTATTCTGTTGAATATATAAAAGGGAGTGACAATCTCATCGCAGACACTCTGAGTCGTATCGGTGCTCCTCTGTTGAAGAATAGTTCTGAGGACGCTTTAATCGCATTGATTCTAGCTAGAAAACCACATAAAACATTGATCAATTTTTTTAAAAATATCAAATATGAACAGTCCTCAGATCCTAAACTAAAAATAATTATGGAAAACCTTGAACAAAAAATTACTGTTCGCGATTTCGATATCGTATCTGGAGTTTTAGTTAAGGGGCCGAAAGATCAAGCTCGCATCGTCCTCCCGGATTCGATTATTAACTTAATCATCACAGAAACACATGAATTATACGGTCATGTAGGTAACTCGAAATGTACAAGCTTGATTGCGGAGTGTTTCTATTACCCGACACTAAAAAAGAAAATCAGTCGTGTACTTAAAACATGTGACAGTTGTCAACGAAATAAGGTGTATAATCAACCTAATCACGCGAGATCACACCCCATTCTTCCAGAAGATAAAGGCGATTTGTTATCTGTCGATTTTTGCGGGCCCACTTCCCACATCGCGTGGAGGGGCAAAGTACATTCTAGCAGTCATGGATACCTTTACAAAGTTCGTTCGATTATATGCCATTAAGAAAGCAACTACGAAAATTACTTTAAACAAAATTCTTTTAGACTACATACCTAAATACGGGAAACCCAAAAGAATCATGAGTGATCATGGTACACAATTTACTTCAAAATTGTGGATCGACACAATGAAAGACATGAAAATCACTATTATTTTTTCGGCAATACGGCATCCTCAGAGTAATATGATTGAAAGAGTGAATAAGGAAATAGGGAGATTCTTTCGAACATATATAAGCCATGCTCACAAGGGTTGGGCACATTGGTTAGCATTCGTGGAAGATTGCATTAATGAGGGATATCATGACACCACTGAATTCACTCCATATGAACTTCAATTCGGTAAAAAACCAGCACGGTATTGGTCGAAAATTATTCCAAATTTGTTCAACAATGATCTAACTATAGAAGAAAAATTCAGACTTGCTAAAGAACGTATAAGAATTAAAGGGGAAAATCGGGCGTTACGTGCTAACACAAATAAAACATTTATAAACTATCAAATTAATGATTTAGTACTCGTCAGAGCATACAATTTCTCAAATGCCGAACAGGATATTATCGCTAAATTCCTCCCTATTTATGAGGGACCATATGTTATTCGCAAATCATACTTGGGATGCACCTTTCTTTTGCAATATCTGGACAACAAAACCATGCGGGGAAAATTCCATGCTAACATGTTACGACCATATTTTCCAGAGAATGGCCCCGAAACACAAACGTCGACGTGGAAAGAAGAAACTGTTCAAACAAATCAAGCGCATCCGAGAATTAATTCGTAATCTTGAATTCACATCGATGCTCCGGAAGGAAGAGAAACTGCAACGACTACGTGCATTATTTCAAGGGAGTCGTGGTAGTCGTGAGGTCATTATGTATTCACGAAATAAAGAGGAATTATCACAAGACATCATGGTGCGGATTCCGAACGATACTATCACTCAGATAAAAAAAAAAGAGGAGACAGTAAGAGAGGATGTGACAACTGCTGCCCATACCATTTCTGATGACGTGCTGATGTCTGCACAGCCACCTACAATCGACCTAGAAATTCTACGCACTAGGTTTGTTTCCCTTCGAGGAGTGCGCCGGAAAAAAAATATGCAAGGCCGTTACAGAGCAGGACGACGACGTGCTAGTCATACATAACGACGAAAGCTTTGAAGAATCAGTAATGAAAATCAAAAAAAAATTATACCCTATACTCACGGACCATTTGTTTGAAAAGCCCTATCTCGCCACATATGTGTCGTCTATATATGTCGAACTATGTCCTATGAATTTATTAATAATAAATGTTTATCTGTCCATAGTTCGAGGGGGGCAATGAGGCGGACCAAAGCAACATGAAGGCCTGACAGAGAAAGCCGTCGCTGAGATATGCGCCTGGATGCCGCAACATACCCTACACTCTACAGTTTCACTTCCATGTACTACAGTAGGGTATTATGTTTTGATTTCGCACACAAGCGTTGGCGAAAATATTAGTGGTAGGATATCCCCTGTCGATTGCGAAATTCACATCAAGCTAATAGCAAATCAGTCTACGACCGACGGGAGCCGGAGCCAGACACGTCACAGTGTCCCCGTACTCTCTTCGTGTCGAATCATACACGCACCGTCGGACGTGTTAGTTTTCTAGTAATAATTTACAATCGAATATACTTCACGCATTCGATAAATAATATAATTATGAATCACTTATTTTCAATTTCTATCTTTTCAATACGAACATAAACATTTTTTATTTACATTGCTCTGTGCTCGTGTACACTCAAAATATCAGAGATTCATTATAAGTAATAGCGTGTCAAAATATAAACCAAGTCGACTAATCCATACCGGACAGAATAATTAACGTACGCGGTATTTAGTGCTGTGGAGTACATCAGTGCAAGAAAAACTAAGGGTAAAAATAACAACATACACCAGTTACTTAAGACCTCCGGATTACGCATTAGCCGAAACGGGGAACAGTTGATAACTGTTTAAGTCATGAGTCGCACTTTGTTGATTTGCATCGATTAATGGGGAGAGGGTTACCTCACCCACCTCAGAAAACATATACGTTTTCTTCACTTCCGTGGTTCTCTTTGAGGACTGAGGTTTCTGCATAATCATACAAAGTGTCTCATTTATAAGTACGTGTATTTCACATATCGTATAAACATATTTTTAATTGATAGTTAATTGTAGACGTCCGTTCAAAGAAAATTTATAAATTCATTCTACATTATTAGATCAGTGCTTTCATGATTCACAATGATATTTTTTATAGTCGCGTATTTACATGATCATATATGCAGCTATTTCTGAACATATGATTAAAACAAAGATGTGTAAATCAAAATGAGTATCAAGGAGTTGTTCTTAATTGAAATGATGTAACTGAAATACACATAAGTTTCTTAAGGAGAATGAATAGTGTGTAGATTTCTAAGTTATGCGTAATAATAATATTTAAAGAAACTTATATATTGCGATTTATAATGAGAGCGATAGAATTATAATATTACTTTCTTAAATAAATACTATTATCATTTGATTTTCTTGGCTACGATAGACTTGTCATTCATACCTTTATCCAGCAAACATACAACTCTGTCTCTTTTAACTTGTTATATAAAACATTTACTAATAATTAGAATACACGATTAATGAATGTTCAAAAGGATTGAATTTATCAATTCAATTAATTCACTATATTTATGATAAATGCAACTCCCACATCCCATATAAAATCATAAATAAACAAAACACGTTGCACAATATTAACACTATTATTTATTGGTTTATTGCAAGCGCTCACGGGCCGTGTAAACCCTCAACCGTCAGTTTCATAAAAAGCGCACTTGGAGTATATCTGCGCATGATGCAGTTACTGTCCACGAATTTCAGGCAGCGTCAAATTCGCGCCGGGCAAGACGCCGGACTTTCGGATCTAATTCTGCAAATTAGGAGGGGAGTCGTAGGCGCACCGGGCCTACGAAGCCGATTCCGGAAACCGGATAGAAGAGGAAGACGTCGAGCTCGCGAGCCAAACACCCACACGGTCATTTTCGCGAGTCTTTTTGAAGAGGGACACACATTGCCGCTCCTGTTTTTTTCTCCGTATTTATTGGTGTGTTGTGACAGCAGTTGTTGCCGGTAGTGACAAAAATAAACGTATATGTATAGTGTTTACTTCCAATCTGTGTTCTATCTTATTAGTAATTCGTTTAATTGATGTGAGGACTCAAGATGTAACCTCTCTTTTATTATTAATGAGAATTCGGGTCTTGAGTTAATTTGTAAGTACATACAACTCCAAAAAAAAAAACTTTTTTCAAAAGTGAAAATCTTGTCAAGAAAATGGCTAATAAATGTAGTCTCTATATATAAAAAAATGAAATCTCTATATATAAAAACGTCAAATAAATGTTTTTTTGCTATACACATTTGAATATAATTTTTTTTGGAAAACGTAATTTTAACTTTAATTTTGTATCTTAATGCGTATAGCAAAAAATGCATATATACGTGTAGCAATATATGTATATATACGTATAGCATTACATGCATATTATAATTGCGTGTCGCCGAGTAGCAGACGAATGTCGGTAAAGTAGATTAACTACTGTAACCACTGGTGTATAATACCAAATATACTCACCGGAAGTCACGTGGCCGGAGGAGACGAAAAATATCGGGGGAGGATGGAAACTCTGAACGAAATGAAATATACCGAGGAAATTTTCAACTTGCAATATTAAGTTAATAACTTAATATTCTTGAATGAACCTTTTATACATGAAAAATTAGGATAATATATTTAAGTAGATACCAACGGATTGCGCATATGCGCAATAATAATGATTTAAATGCAATCGAGATTTTTTTTAAGGTTAGGACCTCCTAATTTCAAAGTATATAGGGTCGCGCCGTCGACAAATCGTACTTCGTACTTTTTCTTGCCAAAACGGCGCTATGGCGCCCCGCGATTCTTATTTAAACTCTGATAAGTTTCATTTACTTTTGATGCAAACAAATACGTTCGTTTTTAGGCACGACCGCGACTGGGAAGTGCCTTATAGTTTTGTCATCGAAAAATGTGTGAGTTGCGATATCTCATGCAATTTTCGACCAATCGTGCTGAAATTTCGGGAGGAGTCTCCTCTTGCACAATCCTAAATACTAATTTTTTATCCCGATCGTCTACGTTTCTTTTTAAATGCAGGCACAATTTGTTCAAGTTTCGCGTATTTTTTGAAAAAAAATTTTTTGTGTTACACGATTATCTCTAAGAGATTTTAATCAATCGGGCTAAAAATTTGTGTGCAAACTCCCCTCGTAATAGTAAGGTGCCAAATTTATTTTGGGCTTGATCCTGCATGTATACGCAGAATGCGGCCACATCCAAAAATCGCTAAAAACGGTTTTTTGGCTCTAACTCGAATTCTATGCATTCTACAGAAAACAGTTAAAGAGAAAAGTTGTAGATCTCGAAGAAATACAACTTTTCTATTTACACTTAAGCGTGAATATGCTTTTGATTCGAGTGAACAGGCCAAAATCGATTTGTTTATAGCAATAAACCAGTATTCATCATAAAACTTTAAGGCTATACATTATACATAGAAATTTTAAATGTAAAAGCTGTAGATATTTTAAAAACACAACTTTTTACCATAACAAACATTTTTTCAAAACACTGATACCTAAACAACAACCCTAGAAACGATCTTTGGTACAGATAATTGAATAACAATTTCGGTGTTACACGCCCTATCTGGCCCAAAAGCTTTAATTGATTATTATTGATTGAATATCGAGGCCCGAGGTGGATCGGGCGAAGGGATGCAAGGCGGCAAGCCACCGTGGCCGTAAGGCCGCGTGTGGCGCGCTAGTTTATTCCAAGATCTTATGTGTTTATAACATTTCTGGTGTAGTCTTATCGCCGGGAAAAGTGAAGCGGTGCACAATATAGAAATATTGCAAAATTAAAAGCTACAAAGGATGAGAAGGTGATTTCGTAGACACCAAAGTTAAGTAATTACTTCCAATCGGTGTTGAGAATAATGTAGACTCGAAAAACTGCACTACTTGACATCAACAGCCTTCATTAGAAGAAAGAAGTATTAAGAATGGGGTCATGGCAGCGTTAACTATTGGTAATAATTATTAAGAAGTTCCATGTATTAAAATAGAATACATCATTATATTTACATTAAATTATGCGTGTATCATAAATTGTTATGAAAACCGGCTGCTAATTCTTTGGTATGTAGCTTTCTCTAACAAAATTTATAGTTCCAATAGATAAATCGTGAGCAAACATGGTGGGTGTGCAATTGCCTCCCAAAATTGTCCCAGCTTTTGCTTTCTATTAGAGGAAGCTTTGTAAAAGTAAAATTTTAAGTTTCTTCAAAACTTCTGGAAAATACTTTTTGGTGTGTTAAAAGTTCTAATCAAGTGTTTTCGGTATGGATGTGTAAACCGTAATATTTCTGGAACTACTCCGTTAATATCAATAAAATTTGACATGCATATATACAGGATGATTTTAAAACAATACAACATTTTGGTACCACCGTGATCAGCGTGAAAAACTGAGCCCAGGGGAATCGGTCCGAAAAATTTTCCTCCATTAGGTAGGCTATGCTGGTACCAGCTCATGCGGGTATCAGCTCATGCAGATCCTAGCTCATGCGGGTCCCAGCTCACCCCACTCTTTGCGGCTACCAGCTTACTCCCTCTCCGACCGACTACCGGCTCACCCCCTTTTTTTCCTCTCAGCCGCGTAATAAAGAGCGCGAATTCGCGTCAAAGTGTCATTTCGTGTCGATCATGAGAGTGGGCGAGAAGAGGAGCGAAAACGCACGAGGTAGCTATACAGTCGAAGCCAGCCAGCAAACAGCTACGAAAGAGAGGCCGCCATTTAAGGACTACAAGTTTAAAAAACGTAGTAATGAAATACTTGTGAGAGAGATAGTTAGATAGATAGATATAAATTTATTTGTGATTACAAAAGGTACAACGCAGAGCATAAGAGTGTCATTGAGCACAAGTCTTCACAAATAACATAATATAAAATACAAAGATACACACGTCAATAAATACAAGTTCACGAAACATATGCAAACAAACAGTGACATGATCAATGGTCGCACAGAGAAGTGGAAACAAATACACGCATCGCCGTCTTGAATGCACTCAGCGAGGGCAATCTTTTAATTTCTTGAGGTAACGCGTTCCATAACCTCGCTCCAGGAGCCCTAAACGAGTGAAGGCCGGCATCCGTGCGGGAACGAGGCACGACCAACTCTCTACCTTCACCTCTGGCGGACGTGCGATCTAAATTCTTTACAAAGAGGTCACAGAGATAGGAAGGCCTCTTGATGTTAACGATTTTATAAAGAAGCAGCGAGGAGAAGTAATCAACTCGCTGCTTAACAGTAAGCCAACGCAACTTGTGCCGGTCAGGGGAGATGTGCTCATACCGACTGACCCCACAGATGTAACGCACGCATGCGTTTTGCAGACGCTGTAATCGAACCCGAAGCTCCCTGGACACGTCAAGGTACACAATCGAGCAATAATCCAAGTGTGGAATAATCAGGGCCTCTGCAAGCTGTTTACGCAGTGCATCGGTAGTGCAAGTTAGGAAAAACTTTAGCCCATAAAGTGCACGGTTTACTTGCTTTATTATGCACTCGACGTGGAGCTTCCAGGGGAGCCTGGAATCCATCACTACTCCGAGGTTCTTCACAGTATCAGCAAAGGGGACGAGAGCCCCGGCCTGCAGCTCAACGCGCGAAAGAACAAGGGTGTTTAGAGCATTGACGTTGTGAACGGACCAGAAAAAAAAGCCTTAGTCTTCAGAACATTCAGATGGAGGCCAGAGGCCCTCGCCCACGCCGACACCGATCTCGCTGCATCCGCCAAGTGCGCGATACCAAGACTAAGCTCAAACACTTCCACCTGCGTGTAGATTTGGAGGTCATCTGCATAAAGCTAGTGCTTAATGTGAATGTTATTTAGCGTCTCCGTGATATTGTTGATATATAAGCTAAAGGTAAAGGTGGTTAACAAACAACTGCCACGGCATCGGCTGGAACGATGGATGGGTCCTCTTCTTGAGGATGGAAGAGGAGCTCACCGATCGTGTGGCATATACCACCAAGGTATACGTCAAGGGTGCGGAGAAGAAAGGGATCATGAAGCTGCTATACCCGAACGTCAACGTTATGGACCTGACCGACTATGGCTGTCCATCACTCCGAGAATTATGTTCAGGCCACTTCGTTGACTGCACGGATCATAAGAATTGCTCGAACCCGGTTTGCGCTAAGTTAAATGTAAAAGTCCTCGCAGAGTGGCTCGAAAAATATTCAATGTAGATGTATTTGATGTATGAATGTATTTGATATAATAAAATCTGAAAAAAATCTGTCGTTTTCACGACAAAAATATTAGTAAAAACGTACGAAATAACTGTTTGCGCGCACCTCTCTGTGCCTCCCAATACAGGTGCGCAACACCTAGAGCCTCGCATGCGCTAGGAATTTTCTTTTACGTCGGATTTGGCGCGATCGTCAAGTTTAGGAGAACGCTAGGGAGAGAGGAAAAGAATCACCCAATGGTTAACAGTTTATTGCACTTGTATTTCGTCCAGCCCTTCCCTACAACGCGGTGGCAATGATGCCTCCCGCGCACAATGTAGCCACGCAGGGCTTATGTTGGCGCGCTCACGCACGAGCCTCACCCCTGCAGCAGACGGCAGGCCTCAGGCCCAGGTCCAGTCTGTTGACGGTTGGCTCTCTCTGTCTTTCTCTCTCTCTCTCTCTTGCGTCACATGTACGTGCTCGACTCGGTTCCGTCGGTCACCGCACGGCCAATGTTATCTCCCTCTTTCTCTTTCTCGGCTCTCTCTCTCTCACTCTCTCTCTCTCTCTCACTCTCTCTCACTCTCTCTCTCTATCTCTCACTCTCCCTCTTTCTCTCTCTCTCTCTCTCTCTCTCTCTCTCTCTCTCTCTCTCTATGTAAGTATCAGCTGACGTGCTTTGATCATCGCTTTTTCTTAGACACTTTTTCTCGCTTCGCATACCATCGGGCGCTTTCTGCTTACAGATCCTTGCACGCTCCATATTGCAAGCTACCGTCCACGCTAATAAACATTGGCCTGCGCTTGGTAATTGCATTACAATTTTTCGCTAAAAAAAAAAACAGACATCAAACGGCCGAGATCAAGCCGGCTAAGCGGCCATCTTCCATCATCAACTAACCTCACTGCAGCCGTGCTGTTCTTCGTACCTGACTTCTGCATCTCTCCTGCGCCATCGAACCCCGGGAGTGCCGAAACATTCTGTGCGTTTTATGTGCAAACTTTTAGTGATACGTTAAAACTAAGTGATAAGTGAGAGAGAGAGTTATTTGCGCTATATCTATAATATTTTCGCACGTGGTCGAGTCTCGAGTTCGCAAACACACTATTTTCGGCAAATTGCGCGAATTTTTGAACGCACCTTATGTGTCCTGCGAACTGCGATCAGGCTTGCCGTACTGCGTTCCTAAAGTCACTATTTTTAGGATACCGCGAAATTTAAATTTATGAGCACTTTATCTATTAAAAGTTTAAGTGTCTTGCTAGCACTATTACCATTATTTAAATTTTATTATTTTTTTCTTTTTTTTTTCTACATATTGGACGAGTCAATCTTGACACGTCTGATCACTCGATTGACACTCTAGGCTCATCTGTGCAGTCGATTTCATCGAGTCTCACTTTTCCTCCGGCATCTCCAGGATCTTTAAGTCAAACCGTCATGACTACGTTGCCAGATAATTGGGACAAAATGTCCGCCTCCCAACAGATGGCCGCGCTCTTTAATCGCGTTGGCGCATTCGAGGAAAAGGTTGTAGCCAAAATCGATTCTCTGCAAACAGAATGTAAGGCACTGCGCGATATTGTCGAAGCGCAGAACGCCCGTATTAAGACTCTAGAAAGCGCTAGCGCATCTATTCATAGCGAGGTAGAGCAAATCAAGGAGCTTCGTGTTCGCGCCCCTGATTCTACGGAGCTTAAAATTGTAGGCATTCCATCTAGCAATAATGTACTATTACTAGACATTGTTATCAAGATCCTGTTATTGCTGGACTTGCAATCATTACAGTGCGGTGTTCTCGAGGTCCGTCTTATGCAGAATAAGGCATTGGACTATTCTTGCACTAACCGCCTCGAGCAACCTAGGTCCTTGTCCTCTCAAGGGCGGGATAGCTCTACGAGTTCTGCGAGCAAATTAACTCTAATTGTATTGTTTAAGTCGTCAGCTACACGTGACTTTATTCTCCGTGCGAAACGCCGCCATGACCCAATATCTTACTCTCACATAGTCCCCGGTGGCCCAGCCGATCAAATTGGTATTTATGAAATGGCCCCGCCATTGATAAATAATCTCCGTAATCAAGCTAAGGCAATCTCAGTTGAGCGCGGCTACAAACAAGTCTTGGTAAGTAATGTCTATGTACGCAAAACGGACACCTCTAATATTATTCCGATCGTTACCGAGACCGATCTCGATAAAATCATTTGACACCAGCATTCGCCAAGTATTTTGAACATTCTAAAAGCACCATGTAAAGACGCTATGCGAGTCGCCCATATTAATGCAAATTCTTCACGAGAGCATCTTGACTTAATAGATAATTTCATTCTTGGTAAAAAATTAATGTCTTGTCTGTTTGTGAAACCTGGCTAACACCTAACCTGGATGACTCCGTCGTTCAAATCCCAGGCTATAAACTGATCAGAAACGACCGCGGTCTTCTATCAAGGCAAAATATTACAAAAGCTTCAACCAGTACCAATAAGACAAGAAATCGAATCTACATGCAGGGTGGCGGTGTGGCCTGTTATATTCGCGATAGCGTTAGTTATTACTTGATACTTTACCTATACTATTATAATTATTCTAAGTCTCTATCTACGAAAATCACGTCGTTATACTGCATCGTATCTTGCTCAACAACAAACTAAAACCAATCTAGTACATACTACGTTACCAAAAATTATCTTGTTTACTGCGTTACAGACTCCTAATTATCGTTACAACAATTATGTACATTATTATGCACCCTGGCATACGCACCCTGGCATACGGTCCTGCTGGGCCTTGCCAGTAATAAATCAGCATTCAATCAATCAATCAAATCTCTCTCTCTCTCTCACTCTCTCTCTCTCTCTCTCTCTCTCTCTCTCTCTCTCTCTCTCTCTC
>QLSS01000201.1:0-27001 GCA_024372645.1 Trichomalopsis sarcophagae | reverse complement strand
CTCTTTCGCTTACTCGCTCTCTTCTCTCTCTTTCGCTTACTCGCTCTCTTCTCTCTCTTTCGCTTACTCGCTCTCTTCTCTCGAGCTCGCTTACTCGCTCTCTTCTGTTGCTGGCTGCTCTGTTCCTCTGGATGATGGTGGCGGACTGGCTAGCTTCCTTCCTCTCGTCGGGATGGTCGCTGGCTCGTCCGGGCACTTCCTAGTGCCAACGCGCTGCACCTGTAACACACGCGCATTCTCGCACACTCTTGGGAGACTCTCCCAATCTCCTCTAGTCGTCGACCTCGGGTCGACAAGCAGAGGAGGACGCACGTAACTCTCGCAAACGTCGACGTGCTCCGTCGACAGTCAGAAGAGAACTCGCGGATTTCCCCGCTCGTTCTCGCGCTCACTCTCCTCTCGTGCTCGCCGGGCCCGCGCTTCTTACTGGCTTCCGATTGGCTGCCAGTCCGCGCGGATAGCGAGTCGCGCATCGGCGCCCGCTGATTGGCTCGCGACATGCGGAGGACCTATCAGCGCGCGCGCCGACAATAACACATCGACTCGCTTGTTTATTCCGCGCACTCAGGGCTTGGCCGCATAGAACGAGATTCCTTGTATCGACGCGGCTGCGACGCTTGCAACGTCGCATCGTAAAGCTCTCAAACAAGCAGTATGTGGGCCTACAGCGTGTTCCCGCTACCTCAGAGCGTCCCCGATCTCTGCACGCCGACAACAGCGTTAGCGAGCAGCATCTCCGAGACGTTGCGAAACTTCTACCACTACTACGAGGACAACGACGTCGACTACGTTCTGGATCTGCAGAGCTTCAAGGTCGGCAGTCACTTCATCTACAAGGAGCTCGCTATAGCCAGTCTCGAGGGTGATGCATCGCTGATCGACGTATACCTCTTCGAGCCGCCGTTCGAGCGGACTAGCTTGAGCAGCGAGCAACGTCGTGAGAACAGCTGGATCGAAAGGAAGTTGATTAGAATCCCTTGGTCCGTTGGAACATTCGGCTACGACGACGTAGTGAAGATTCTCGAAAAGAGTCTCAAGAATTCCCGGAACGTCTACGTTAAGGGATTCGAGAAGAAGAGGTGATTGCCGGAGAGGTTAGCATCGTCGACTGCTGTAGGAGTCATCGAAATGAAAGTCTTAGGTTGTCCATCGCTCAAGCGTTTCCCCAAAACAGGCGACTGCGAGATCATCTTCTGCTCTCCTCCGATCCTCAATGTACTGGACGAAATGTTCACGCATTGAGATCGTGGATGCAGACGTATCGCGGTGTCTTTGGAGAAAATGTGTGTTACTAATACAAAAAAAAAATGACGTAGATAAGTTGGAGAAGAATTTGTTCAAACTCATAAACAACGTGGTCTACGGCAAAACGATGGAAAACGAGCGGAAGCGCGTCGATGTGAAGCTCGTGAATAAGTGGAAAGGTCGCTACGGCGCTGAGGCTCTCATAGCTAAGCTGAATTTCCACAGCTGATCCGTGTTTGACGAGAATCTCGTAGCGATTCAACTGACTCGCATCGAGATCAGCATCACCAAGCCAATCTACGTGAAACTAAGCGTTCTTGACCTCTCCAAGTCGCTCGTATACAGATTCCACTATGACTACATGGGGAGTCGATTCGGCGACAACTGCAAGCTGCTCTATACTGATACGGATAGCTTAAGGAGGTTCTACCGGTAATAGATCCAACATTACGAATTGGACGAAAATTTACAGGGTTATAAATAATAGCCTAATTATAAATAATGCTATAGTTAAAATTTTGTGTCGATTCATGAGCTCTGTAGCGAGAAAAAATATTTTAATATTTCCAATTTTAACATTGAGTCTTATGGGTAATCACTTCCTTATCGCAATATAAAAGGAACTAATATTACGATAATTTTGAAAAAATTTGTAAAGACTGAAAAATAAATAAAGAATAGATTTTAACTTGAAAAATAATCGATCATGGGTTCTAAGAGTCTCAAAAAATTAATTATCGTAAAAAAATAACGTTATTTTTTCTCCGGCGGACATGTGGCAACGTCGGACTCAGTCAAACGCACCTAACCTGTCCTATATCTCCTCTCTCTCTCTCTTCTCGCGTGCGGGACGGCTGCTATTACTTCTGCTATCATCAGTCATGTGCATATTTAAGGTTACAAATCGCTTACAAATTAGTAAATGGTTCAAGGTATTTTTAACATTTGTGAATTTTTTTGTGGGTTAATAAAAACAAGCTTATAACTGAGAACCTGTTATTTTATTCAATCATCACAGTTACAACCTTAGACTTATAAGCATTTGAACAAAAGGCTCCATAATAAACTCTTCAGTGTAGTCAACATGTAATATATTATAGTATTAAATATAATTAAATCTATTCTTTTGACAGTGTTTCTAAGAAATCACATAACTTTTTTAAAACTACTTTATTTTTCGTAACTTTAATATTGCCATCATCATTCGCTCCTAAAAGACTAACAACTGAAACCAATTTATTATCTTTGTAGGCGCTTACAATCATTTCATATGTAATGCCAGCATTAATAATTTTTTTTCTAATACCAAGAGACGTACATTTATTCAGTGCTTGTAGTTTTTTAATTCACAGGGCAATTTTTTATTAGCAGTTTCTTGCTCTATAATCGAGGGCCAATCTATACAGCAGTCTTTCAGCATCTTAGAAATCATGAGAAATATCACACTTTGATAAAACTTCTTTTAACATTCTCACATCAGCAATGGCATTGTGTGCTTCATTGCTACTTATTCCTAACGTACGAGCAAGATTTTCAAGTTTGTTTTTCCCTTTTCCCTTTTCTGGATTGAACTTTCTAAGTATTGGTAATGTATCCGAAAAACCTTTTATCACAGATTCAAAATAACGAGTCATGTAAACTTTTTCTATAGCTAATATCAGTCTTGGACAGTCGAACTTGCAATTGTGAGCAACCAAGATACACTTTTTTTGTAAACTGTATAAAAATTGATAAAATGACAACATAGCTTCGACCAACGTAAGAGTTATAACTGGTTGTTCGTGCAATTGCAAGTTTCCATTGGTATAACGCAGTCTATTAATAGCACTAGCATATTCATTTATGACTTGTGTAGGTTGAATATATACAGAATATTCAATATCCTCATATTGTGCTGCTATTTGCAAAATATCTGCAGTTTTAAGAAAACTACCAGTCTCGAGATCAAAAAACACAATAACTGGTTCTTCATCTTCAATGTTGGCTACCGGTAAACAGGTATCAACAGTTTTCAGAAGCTGTGAGTCAGTTTCATACGTTGTTCCTTCCAACAGTTCCATTTTCTTTTTGAGAAGATCTTTTTTTTTTTGCTTCAAAAATAAGCGTCTCCTTTTAAAACCAGTGGTTTGTGATTCAGCGTACCTTTTATTACTTTTGAGGTCTGTGTTACTACCATGCTTGTGCGTATGCTTGCCTGGAGATACATTCAATTTCTCAGCTAACTTGACAAGGAATAATTCACCATCATTTATTTTATTTATAGCACAAGCTACTCGGTAGTCACTGGAAGCTGACATACCATACATCCTTGATTTGGGTGCTTTACTGACTATCACTGTGTTCAGACTTTAATTTGGATTGCTCGATGCTCCTGCTGAATATTTATCTGCATTGGCTGCTAGTTGATCAAATAGTTTTGTCAGTGCTTCGAACAATATGGGGTCTGTGAAACCATCACCAATATTTTTGTGTTTATACTGTTGTGAATTTTCTGAGTACGAACACCATGAACCACAATTCTCATGATTGTTGAATGCATGATTAGGGATATTCCTTACCGCTTTAGCTACAGCATCACTATCACCAACATTTTGAGAAATGCAATAATTAAAGCACTTTTGAAAATACTGAATCGCTGAAGTTTTCAGTTCTTTGTGGCTCTTTTGCAGTTTGTATAAAGCACTGACAACACCTTTACTTGTGTGGTTTTTGTCAGCTTGCTTTATAATCTCATAATCATGAGCATTTTTCAAAGCAGCAATAGAGCTGCTATCGTTATCTGCAATAATGATCCCAACATCAATATTGCATTCAGTCAAAATAGGATTGTTTTTGGTCAGCAGCACAGCAGCGTGTGATTCCATAGCCTTAGCTGTGCCACTGAAGTTGCAACGACAATCATGATCTTTAACATCATGTCCCATGTCGCACATTTTGCATTTTCTGTTGAGGGTTACATAAGATATAACCTTCTTAGAAAATAGTCCTATAAGAGAAGCTGAACCGGAAAAACTGTTATAGGATCTACCGGTACCTCTGGTAAACCAACCCATGTCCATCGATCCAGCTACCCGTACTCTTTGTTCTGCACTAATAGAAATACATTCTGAGGAGATGGGAAGGTCTGGAAATATGAAGGTGTTTTGCAAACGTAATGGCCTGAAAGTTTGAAATTAAAATAATGAGTTGTACAATCATTTTATTGAACTGATGTTCCATGCATGTTGATTACAAATTTATAATTATAGTGCTAATATATAAATCTAAGTTTTGATCGAATAATTACAAAGTTAATCAGTTGTCGCATATGTCTCATTGAAAATAACAATAACAATTTTATGCTTCATTCATACATCATTAAAACTTATTTGCAAAAAAAAAGTTTGTACAAAAGTGTTTGCATTTAATGTTCAATTTTACTCAAAACATAATCGCGTATTAGACAGATTGGCTGTCTATTCATAATATATACAATTGCAATACAAAAATCATTACTCGATCCAACAAATTTGTAACTTTATCACACTTTTAGATTAATATATTTATCACTAAACAGCAGACAATTCACTCATTAGCACTTACAACAAGCGTTGTATTGTTCCAACATTATTGATCGTTAATTGTCTTTCCTCGGCAGCTGCTCTATTACAACTTTCTCGAGCCATTTCCTCCAAAATGTTGCCAACTTCTTTCTCATGTGTTTTAAAGGTTTTCCAATTGAATTCTGGTATGTTGAAGCCAGACAGGAAACTATACATTTTTCAATAGATTTATACATAGATCTATAATCAAAACACACGTACCTATAACAGCTTTCGTGTTTGTATCAAAGTGTATGTTTTGTCCGGCAGCCTCATGTTGTTTATCAGTGCACACACTTGAAATAACTGAGCATACACGACATTTAACATAAAATATCGAAGCCAACCCAACTCTCTTCTCTTCAGAAGTGTCCATTAAAGATAGAATTGAATCGCATTTCTTGCAGATTAGTTGTTCTGCCAGTGTTTGTACATGAATAATTCTGCGTCCTTCAATAGGATTGACAACTTTGCAATTTTTGAGGTTATCTGCTGCACATTTTCCCTTGAATGTCTTTCGGATATTTTTTGCTATTTTCGACTGTTGGCATCGCCTTTTGTAAACTTTGTCCGACACTAGTTTGCCTTTCCACTAAAACCTTTGCTGCTTTTCGCTCATTTTCTAAAATCGTGTACTCGCGTCACTCAAAATAAGAAGGTAAACATGGCTGCAGCCGAAGACGGCGCGCGACGTTGTCAGCTCCTACGAATAACACTACGCTAATCAAGCACAAGCTGTGACGTACACTGTTTTGACTACTTGTGTATCGGTAGAACCTCGTTAATGTACGAGATCGGTGGCCGCGACGTTTACGAAATCATGAAGAAGGATCTCCACGAGTTCGACACGTCGGACTATCCGCAAGACAATCCGACAAATTCGGCAGTCACCGTTTGTCACTTTTTCTCCGCCGCTTCAGGAGCGCTGGACCTAAGAATATATAGCACCTCTCCCTTCTCCTCCACTGTCGCTGGATGCGTATACTTCCTCTACGCTCCTTTTCTAGATGCCTATAGATCGATCACAGGCCGCAAGTGGCGTCATGATCGCATTTTTAACACGGCACGGGTCTCTCTCCGTGGGCTCCGGGGACTCTCTCCGTGGACTCCGAGCCGTTCGGACGTGTTTTCTCTGGCTCTTTCTTCCTTCTTTATTCTTCATTCTTCCTTATTGGGTTTGACCGACTTTGAGCCCGTGGACGGGGTCCGGAAACCCTTCCGTTAAACGCCGCAAAGATCTAAAATTAGCTACATCAAAAGAAAGACTGTGACTTAAAAAAAATAAAAAACCTATTAAAAATTGCAATAATTTAGTTTTAAAATACGCCGAACTTAAATTTTTGTAATATTTAAAGAAATCGCGAGTGTTAAACAATCTTATTAAACTCGTCAAAGTTAACTTCCAAATTAAACAACGATTAAACCATCAATAATCAATAATTCAGACCTTTTCTTGGAAAGATTTACTAGAAACTATTAGATCAGTGCCTTAGTATTTACAAACACATATTCGACGATAATAAGAATCTCTTCGAAAGTGACTTTGAACAGTTTGAACTGTAGCAGCTCAATAGATAAATTCATCAATATTTACATCTTAATTCAGTGTTCCGCCAAAACACGCATTCAAACTATTAATTTCCTCAGCCGTAATTATAAGGAATTATATTTGATTGAATATGCAAGAATTCATCATATGCCGTATAACTGTACTTAAGTCACTAAAAAATCCAAACAGAAGGACAAATTTACTCGTTCAAATAGAACCACTCCAAAAAGACACGAAGAATTGAAACATTCTCTAAAGTAAAACATTTATGGAGAAGCGAGTTTATTTTTCCCGGCTAAACCCTAAAAAGTCATCGGGTCGGCGTTTTGACCTCTGGTCCAGCCGCGGAACGGACTTCCATCGTTCCAAACTTAAAAATAAAAAAAAATAAAAAAAAAAACCAGTTGGAGACTCGAGTTGAGGAGAATACTGATGTCTTAACCAAGCCTCCCAATAAAACCACTTAAGGAAACCGGGGTTCCTTCCCCTCAAAGCCTACTTCAGGGAGATGAGAGCAAACCCTCTAACCTCCACGTTCATACCAGCACCAAGTGAGGTCGGCGAAGTGACGTCAGTCAAGCCGCGGCCTAGATTTATCTGGACCTACTCTACAAAAAAAAAAAAAAAAAAAAAAAAAAAAACACGGCATCGGTAATCTCTCCTCTAATCTCTGCTCTAAGTCCCAACGAAGTCAAGCGATATTTGCTCGAAAACACCGATACGCTTCCTTGGGGTCATTACAAAATCCCCGAAAACGCTTGCAAAAGAGCGGCTTCTGACTAGGTAGAGGGCGCCAGCAAGAGAGCGGCTTCTGACGAGGGCGCCAGCAAAAGAGCGCGATTGGAGGGGAGCGATGGAGCGAGTATAAGTCGCCAAGACTGAGCTCGAGGAAGGCCAAGTCTACAAACCAAGCTCAGGATGGTCAATACGAGATTTGGAAGGAGAACCGTGGCGAAGCTCGACGATGCTGTGCATGCGTTTCTACCCCAACGCTTCGCCTTGGCTTTCAACAAGGATGAGGAGTTCTTCAACAGAACGGTGGAAGAAGCTAGCAGTTCTAAGCTATTCCTAACCAAGAACGCAGGCAGTAGCAACGTTACATTCTCCTCTTCTCCCTGAATATTGTAATAATAATTAATAGTATTGTTTGAAATAAAATTGAAAAAAATGTCGTTTTATCGACAAAAAAGCAACATAGTTACGGGGAACAAAGGAAATATTTGGAGAGAGAGGGGCGAGCTGTGATTATAAGTCAGGCATCTGCCTACTCTGAATCATTAGCTCGTGGAACATTTGACATGCTCGCCGACAAGACGATAGCCGACTTGGAGGAAGATGTAACGTACATGGTTACAGAGCTCCATCTCATCAGCACCGAGTCAGGAACGCCAGCTGTGACTCGTCTGTACGACGCATCACAGCTTCTTCTACCACAACGTTTCGCTGTAGCCTTCGAGGAGGAGGAGGAGGAGGAATACTTCTTATACCTCCTTAGCTCGTTTCTTCAAGACCCTCTCGATAAGATAGACGTCCGGATGAGCGGTCTTCGAGAGTTCTTGCTCGTAAAAGCAGCCAGCGATAGGCTCATCGCAAAAGTCTCTTAGTTCATAAGTCACCGGCTTCGTGCGTCTGAGTCGAGAGATAGTAAATATCTCGGTCGACCAGTTGATCGTATAGCCTTATTCAAACAAATTTTTGGCTTTGTTCACTTGGAATTTGTTATTAAATTTGAACTTTGGTTTCTGCTGCTTTGCTGCTGCCTCATGTGCAAACTTTTTCATAACTAGCTCGACATTGGCAGCCGTCACATCCTTAGGCTTCATACCAATAGTACGATGCTTGCGACTGTTGCAGACAGTCAGGAATTTACTCAGAACATCATACCATTTGAAGCTGCCGCGTAAACTAAACTGCTTCCACATGGCATTTTTTAACGTACGATTGAAGCATTCGCAGATCGCAGCCTTGAGATTACTATACATTGAGTAAAGATTAATCTCGTACTGCTCCATGAGATTCCGAAAGGTGAAGTTGTAAAATTCTTTGCCACGATGCGTATGCAAGTTTTTAGCCACTCGACCTCCCAGCAGTATGCTTTTCATAGCAGCTGCTACGTCTTCGCCGGTTTTTCTCCTCACGGGAATGGTCCAAGCGAATTTCGAAAACGTGTCTATGATAGTGAGCATATATCTGTAGCCTTTGTTCTCTCGCGAATAAGGTTGCATCTCAACTAAATCAGCTTGCCAAGTCTCGTCTAATCCATGAACATCGAATTTTCGACGCGTATACGTACGACGAGCTGGCCTATGTAGCTCCTCAACGACAGCTCTCTATGACATATTCACAGCTCGTTATTCAGAGAGTGAATATTTCGATTAATTTGCATGATCACGGTTTTTATAGTTTCGATCTGGCTGCCGATGCGTCCGAATTTCTTATTGATTTCATCTTGATACGCCTCCAGCAGCCGATCGATGACTTTTTTCGATTAACGGCATCGTTTGGCTGCAGCGCTGCTGCGACATTGCACAAGCGTTTATTTTCCAAATCAAATTGACCATCGGCGCTGACTTCGAAGCCGTGGCCAGGAGGTTCTCGACTGCCCTCGCCACGCTTCAAGTTACGTCCGAACACAGGGGAACTAGAGTGAGTACGTCTCAATATGTATAATCAGCCTCGGTAAGCTCCTCGATAATCGAATGAATCTCGTTAGTGTGACTAGGATTTCCAGCTGACATTTCAGCTATGAGGAGACAAAGCCGTTAAACCAATTCATTCGCATCGTCCCAGTAAACGTAATCCATTTTCGTATCTCTCCTGGCGATTTTGTACGGCGGAAGCAGTGTACCACCACTTTTCTTCTTCTTCGAGGGCGAGGACGATGTGTTGGGTAGAAAGAGAGAAGCGATAAAGTCATCGTATTTTTTACTATTGTGATAACGCAAAATCTCATCGGGCGGAAATTCCTCCTGTGCACGATCGACAATTCGAGTATTTCTTGATAATTTTTTAGATCTGCAGCCAAAATAACAGCACAATTCGGTTTTTTGGTAATAATGAGTTCGAGAAGACTGCCGGTTTTCGAGAAAGTTCTGTCATCGACTGTAATGATCTCTCCATCGTACTCTAATCTTGATTTGTCGAGTTTGTACCTACCGCCGTCTTGGTCCTTCCGCACGCCGTAAACCTTATCCACATTTTTGCGACGCAGAAGAAGCAAAAGCGATTTTGCTCCGTCGTCATCGTCGACGTCGATGTCGAACATCGTATCAGCAGCAGCAGCCTGTATAGTTTCATTCTCTTGAGAAGTCTCATTCTCCTCAGCAGTAGAATCGGTATACAAATACAAGTCATCGTCAAATTTTATTATTCATTTATTTGCTGCTGTAGCATCAGTTTGCTCAAGCAGAATTAACCACTAGCGCGATGATCCGTCCATCCAAGCAGAATTAATTACTAACGCGATGATCCGTATCCTCGTGCATTGCACGCACTCACGATGTACCTCGGGCAAACATCACAGAAATTAGAAGAGCCCTGACGACTTAGCTGTCGCCAGTGGTTCTCTGCGCTTGGCTATTTCGCCTTCACGCGCCGTGCAAAAGGCACCGTCGCAATTTGAATCTCGATATCAATCGAAATCAATACAGCGTACTGTACGATATGTACGCAAATTTCTAGAACGCCTACTACGACAAGAATCCCAATCCGCTGCTGAAGAAGGCGGACTTTATCACACACATACCTCTCTTCGTTATCGACTGCTCCAAGCAGAGCGAAACATTGAAGAGCGCGCCTGTCGACGTTCGTCTGGAAATCGAGACATGTGATAATTTTCCTGACAACACTTCGGCCTACTATCTCATCCTGCACGATCGTATCGTTCAGTATAGTCCTGTCAGCGGAGACGTGAAGAAGCTCGTGAAATGGAGTACCTTGTGGATATGCAAGGCTTCAAGCAGCCTGGAAACGATTTCGTTCTTAAGGAGCTAGCTATTGTCTCGCACACGGATGAAAGCCAGCCTCTAGTCTTGCTGTTTCGAGAACCGTTTCCCTGGAGAAGACTCCAGAAATTTTAACATGTATTCTTTTATCGCAACGAAATTTATTTTAAATGTGATTATGAACCCATTATTATTTCGTAAGCTTTAAATAAAATTATCTTTTTATAGTTCTTTAATCCAAATTATACACGCGAAATTCCATAAGGTGGACAAATTAAGAACTATCCTATTGGTGAAAAATACATGGTTTTTTATATGTAAGCTGTGACGTCACGCTTAACAAACTGAATAGTTTATTACATAATTTGAACAGAAAAAGTATTAGTTTTATTATATCAGCTAAGCAAAATCGAACAGCTGTTCGTTGGCTCTGTCGAGCGAGACCGGTTAGCGACATGCTCACGCAGCCGTCTGCCGTGTGTGTTGACGTTTTGATGAGCAGCCTCCCGGCCTTCGCTAACCACAATGTTTTCTCGGCGATATTATAATATATTATAAGTAAGTACGTAGTGAAAAACGGCGACAACGACGCGATTGAACAGTGTTATAAGTAGATTAAAAATCAGAACAGAAGTGCTACTATGGTGCTTGTATGTGTTTTCAAGCAACCTCTGCTCACCGTGATCCCGGTGGCGGATCAGCTGCTCGCGGTTTTTGCTTTGTAAGACAGTGCAAAAAATATGCAAAAGTATTGCACCCAGAATGGCACCGAGGATGCGATGTGTGAATGTCAGTTCATCAAGAAGTGCTGCAGTATAGTGCTGCAGTACAGTAGCTCCAACAAGAAACTTGAGTTTTTGCTTGGAGGTTAGGTCCTTTGCTTTTTGGACTACTCCTGTGGTTGCTGCATCTGCTCATTCTATTGATGTACTGACACATTCTTCTTGAAAGATGCTGTCTGGATGAAGATTGACTATCGCATAAGATCTACGACTGGTTTTCCTTTTTTTGTGTTCATTATGTTTACAACAGATATCTATAGTGTTATGTGCAGTATAATAAGTGTAATTTTGTGATCTGTTATTTAAAGTTAAATCAGTCTTGTAACCTCGATGCCTCTCTCTCTCTCTCTCTCTCTCTCTCTCTCTCTCGTCCCTCTGGTGGTAAGCTAAACACGCACTCTATTTCGCTCCGTGCAATAATAATGTTTATTAATACTCTCTACACTCTCTCGAGTAACCTTTTACAGCGGAAGAGTCCTCCCAACGGCTCCTAAGCGTCAGCTAAAAAACTGCAATCTTTTTGCAATTTTTAAGAGCCGGGAAGGATTTCCGAAAAAAGTTGTACTACATTACCTCAACCATCCAGAGACGTGTTCTACTATCGTTGTGATCTGCCAATCTCTGACTCAGTCATCTGCATCGTACCTGTAAGGCACAATCTCAGTATTCTTAATCAGTGCAGTGTCGTGAGTGGAGTGAAATCATGCAGTGCGGTGATTACAGACTACGTGAGTAGCTATAGCCATAGCTATATCTCTATCTCTCTCTGTTTGTCACAACGCTGCTAGTCGTTGTAATTGCTAAGCCGGAACATTATTTTTCTGACACCAGAGGGCAGTACTCTCCGAGCCAACAAACTGCAGTATAGTACAGCAGCTCCACCGCCAGGTGGCTTCAACACGGCGTACGCAAACATGCACTCAAAAGAGCGTCCTGAAGGCTCTTATACTGAGACTACTCTGGCCACTACACATCACGGCTCTTTTCACCTTATTTCCTGCAACACTTGTCGACTGAGCCGAATTGCCTCTCGTCGATAAGCTAACATCCAATTCAGTAGGGAAATTCAAATTGCTTCATTTGTTTAAACACTATGTTGAAACCTGAGGGAGATGACGAACAACTGTTGGTGTCTACATCATGCAAGAGTTGCACTGATGTCATTGCTATGCGTAATCCGCGCAAATGCGAAAAATATGGCTGGTACTACCATCCTAAGTGTATGTCTATTCAGGTAATTAGGAAAGGTGGCAAGACAATTCAAGTCTGCAAAAACTGCTTGGTAGATGCTAATAAAACTCCATGCAGCACCTCTACCTCTTCTCCATCATCACGCAGCGGCAGCCCTCTGCCACAACAACAGACAAGCTGCAGTAAACCGGCTTCTGCACCACCATAGCACTCTTCTAGTCCATCATGTAAAGAAGATCCCGTGCTTAACAAAATACTGGATAAACTAAATAATCTTGACAACATAGAGGAGCAGCAGAACGAAATGAAGAAACAGCTTTCTGAGAGCAAGACTTCTCTGGAGAAGAGAATGACAGCCATTGAGAAGTCCATGGAGACGCTGAAGGAGATAACGGCGCTGATTAACCGTGTAACGGTGGTGGTAGGGGATGTGGCTGCTTTGAGGGCTGAGCAAGAGGAGATTAAAGCTAAGCTTGAACAACTGCTAATAAGTGGTGCTAGCTCTTCTTCGTCTCCATCGAATGCTCCAGCGCTATGCACTAAGACCATCCAGCAGCTCCGTGAAGTCAACACGAGAATCCAGGCGCAACTGGATAGCGTTGCGTCGTCCCAGGCGAAGCTCTCTGCAGAATTGGTTATAACCGGTCTGACTTTTTCGGAGACGACATCCTTAAGACACCTTGCTTATGCGGCTCTTCGGCCGTTTAGGAGCTTACGGAGAGGGACATTATCTCTGTGCGACCCCTGAGAAGGGTGAGAGTAGCCCGCAATGACACTGCGGATGCTTCTGGTGCAAGCCCTGGAGCAGCCAGGTTGCCGCTCTCAGTCTCACTATTCAGAACGCTCATGCACTCGCTCATCTCTGCTAAAATCAAGATGCGCAAGCTACATACTACGCAGCTGTCTAGCGAATTGCTGCATAAGACCCGCGTTGCACTACCGCTTCCGGATTCGTTCATCAACTTCAACGAATGGTTGCCGTCTGATGTCCTTCGGCTCCGCACATCTGTAAGGGAAGCTGAAAGAGAGCATGGCTGTACCACGTTTGTGAGGGATGGTCGAATATACATCAAGCTAAAGAAAGAGGATCGTGCTATGAAGATTTCGTCGGATGAAGATCTAAAGAATGTTTTAGGCTCGATCACAGCCAACTGAAGTACACACACCTCATTCCACGTAGATCACCATCATCTGAATCGTCTACAACATCTTCAATCACTCCTAAGGTAACTCTGTCAGAGGGTCTAAGGGTCTGCCATTTCAATGCGAACTCTCTTACGGGTCACATTGAGATGGTCAGGCTCTTCTTATCCACTCGCCCCCTCTTTTACGAGATAGCTGTGACGGAAACCTGGCTTAACGAGAAGATAACTTCTATCCCTTCACTGGAAAACTATACGCTCTGCAGACGGGACAGAAACAGGAACGGGAGAGGTGTGGCCCTCTACATCCATCACTCACTGACTACAAACGTATTATTATCCTTTGATGGTGTTTGGTCGGGCAAGCCAGGCAAACCGGAGTACCTTTTCTGTGAGGTCCCCACAAAGGGAGTTTCACCTATCTTTGTGGGAGTCGTGTATCGTCCACCACATACCCCTTTTATTCAGGACAATAACTTCATTGAACAGCTGACTACTCTTATGCACAACTATTCCACAAAGATCATTATGGGTGATTTCAACGCTGACCAACTCTCCTCATCCGAAGATGCCAAGTTCATCAAGGCCTATATTGAGGAAAACTCCTTATTATCGGTCCCTTATGGTGCCACGCACCATAAACAGGACTCGGACACCTGGCTTGACCTCTGTTTAATTGATGAGCAGGATCGCCTACTATCACACTACAAGACTGATACTCCTTTCATCAACGGACATGACCTAATCACTGCCACACTGGACGTACAGATCTTACGCTACGTACCGAAAACATACTCTTACAGATACTACAAGGGAATCTGTGCCGAGAAGCTAAGGGACTTCATTGGCACATGTGACTGGTCATCTCTCGCTACGTCATCACTCGACGAATGCATCACCCTTCTTAACGAACGCCATAAATGATTTCGCCTCATCACGGACTGTTACTCCAAGACGTAAACGTTACCCGTGGTTTACCAAGGCTCTTCGTGACCTCTTGAGTGAACGGGACAGACTTTACATAAGGTTTCGCAGAACTCGTCTACCTTGTGATCGATATTTTTATAGAGTAGCAAGGGACGACGCTCACAGACAGGTTGAGGAAGCTAGGCTGAATTATTATTATTCACGCCTGTCAACCCTAACTGATGTCGCTGAGATCTGGAGAGAGCTTGAGAACCTTGGAATAACCACCTCTAAAGCACCATCACCTTCTCGCTTCTCTACAGACTACCTCAACAAACTCTTTAGTTCCATCTCCAATGATCCACTAGCTCCTGCAGTTGAGGTTTTTCTGCGTACCCTCGAGAGTCTAGACTTCCCTGAGCATTTCAACTTCAAGGTTATTACAGAATCGGACGTTTTGGATGCTGTGTCACACTTCCACACCCAGGCCAGAGGCAACGATGGCATCCCACAGGTTGTAATTTCCAAGGCTCTGCCCGTACTCGCTCCTTTACTATGTCGGATTTTCAACCTGTCCTTGAGCGAGTCACACTTCCCCTCTGTCTGGAAGATGTCGCTGGTGCGAGCACTCAACAAGGTCAGTTCACCAACAGCTCCGACTGACTACCGTCCGATTTCTCTCCTCTGTTTTTTATCAAAGGCGCTGGAGTGGCTAGTGCACAGGCAAGTCTCGGAATATCTTAAATCAAGACTATTCATTGACAACCTACAAACAGGTTTCCTCACCGGTCACAGCACATAATCTGGCTTAATTAAGCTGACTGATGGTGTCAGGCTTGGCATAAACAAAAAGAAAGTCACGCTTCTGCTTCTATTTGATTTCAGCAAGGCGTTTGATACGGTGTGTCATGGCAGGCTCCTGAGTAAGCTATCCTCTTTCGGCGTCTCCAAGCAGGTCATCCGCTGGCTTGCATCTTACCTTACGGAAAGAAAGCAGGCCGTTATTGGTGACAACGACGAGCTCTCCACCTTCCGGCCCCTTAATACCTGTGTCCCGCAGAGATCAGTTCTAGGTCCCCTGCTGTTCGCGTTGTACATCAATGACATTGTTTTTTGCCTGCATTCAGATGTGTCCCATCTAATCTATGCGGATGTCTTGCAAATATACAGCCAATGCCACCTTGAGGAGCTCGATTCTTGTTCTGACAAGATGAGAGATAATGCTGAAAGGATAATGGGCTGGACTGCACAAAATCATCTTAAACTTAATGACCTCAAAAATACGGCAATCGTCCTGGGCTCACCTTACTATATTAATGCTTTACCAACTCTTGCTAACACCTACATCAACATAGGGGGAGCCCGGGTCGACTATGAATCATCTGTGCGCAATCTGGGGTTGGTGCTTGACTCCAAACTAACTTGGAAAAAGCATGTTACACAACTATGTAAACGTGCTCACTCATTAATTTATAGGCTTTGCTTTTTCAGGAAAAGTACCAATCTCAGGTTGCGTAAACATCTCGTGCAAGCACTCCTATTTCCAATCATCGACTACTGCTCGTTGGTATACTGTGACCTGACCCAACAACTTGACACAAAACTCCAGAGACTTGTAAACACGGGAATTCGATACATCTATGGTGTAAGGAGGGACGAGCACATATCCCCTTACAGGCATGAACTGCAATGGCTTACAACTGCCGGACGTAGAAAGTACTTTGCAGCCTCTCTCTCTCTCTCTTAATCTAGTCACCTATAACTATTATTATGTAAATGTACAACATAATGTACAATAATAAAAATTATTTAAATCTAAAAAATCTCTCTCTCTCTCTCTCTCTCTCTCTCTCTCTCTCTCTCTCTGAGGATGCTGGTTGGCGTTACTAGGTACTTCCCTAGTGCCTCATTTGAACACTGGAGCTTGATTTATGGTATCTGGTAGT
Source organism: Trichomalopsis sarcophagae (assembly GCA_024372645.1). Lineage (NCBI taxonomy): Eukaryota > Metazoa > Arthropoda > Insecta > Hymenoptera > Pteromalidae > Trichomalopsis > Trichomalopsis sarcophagae. The sequence continues at coordinate 10,715 of QLSS01000201.1, read as the reverse complement.
ACTGCTTGTGCACCCGGAGTCAACCTTGGAACTATATTTGAGTTATCTGGCAGTGCTGTTTGGCGTTTCTAGCTGCCTCAACCACCTGCGAATGATCCTGGAGCTCTATTTCTACTATCTGGCAGTCCTGGTTGGCGTTGCCATCTGATTGGACCGCCTTAAGATGATCTTGCAATTTAATTGATGCTATCTTGGAGTGTTGGTTGGCGTCTTTGGATAATTCAAGTATTTGAATACAAATCTGGATATGGATTTATACAATCTGACAAGGTAATTTTGAAAATATTAGAATAAACTTGAACTGTATATTGAATTGATATTGTATCTTCAATAAGTTTTAACTTGAAACGCTTTGTCTCCTAGTTCAGTAAACAGATTTCTTATGGATTGCGGATATATTTTCAGTGTTCATGATGACAATCTTCTGTTTGTAAATGTGAACTATGTTCATGATGATAATCTTCTGTTTGTAAATGTGACTGAAACATGTTATTTCACGGTATACATACTTAAAGCTGCCTTGTTTTAAATTTTTATGCAGATATCTGTGGTCTGAATCTCTCAATAATTATTTATGAGTATGATTTTGTAATACTTTTCTGTATGTCTAGGTGTATAAACGATTCTGCATTAGTTGGATTATGATCTACTGCGTCTACCGGAGTCAAACCAAGGATACGGATGCTGTTGATAACTGAGCTATCAAAATCTTGGAGTTGAAACGTAACTTCATTCAATACTCGTGCACTACTATACTCCTACTATACTGCTATATTGATGGATGAGTATTTTTATCAGGTCAGATCAGTGAGTTGAATAATTATTTCTAAGCATACATTTTAAATGTTTTTTTTATTTTCTAGTTTTTTAACATTGTGGCCAAGTGCTGATTGGTATTCTTCTAGCAGTCATCAACACTATCATCAAAATTACTACAAAACTGGCAACTTACTTGTATTATTTGTATCAATTATTTATTTTTGTTTTTAGATATATTCTTAAAATACATCTGATTAGTAGATAGGCTATAGGCATACCAAAACATAGGCATACTAAAACACCCCCTCTCCTCTCAGGGTGTTTTAGTACCCGATGGAAGAGTAGGGATTCCCTCTCTCTCGCCAAGATACTAAAACACCCTCTCTCCTCTCAGAGTGTTTTAGTACCCGATGAGAGAGTAGGGATAATTTTTCCTCTCTCTCTATTATGTTTTGGAATGCCTATAACGTTTTTTTTTTACTTTACAGTTTATGCTAATAGAACAATTTCATGAGTTTGACGTTGTGCAATGAACAGGTCGTCTTATAGCTTGGATTATGATTTGTGCATATTGTGACGCACTTAAAAGATGGTTTTGACGGATAGCCATACTGTTCAATGTTGTGAACAGAAAATTTGAATCGTTGAAGCCATTTCTGTTTTAATGCACCCATGACAAAAATTTTTGATTCATTATGTAAAGCGTCACGAAGCAAGTTTCCGATTTGAGAGTAGTCATGTCCATCCGTTTTCCACCTGATGCCATGATAATTATGTTTGAGCCATTTGTTTTCTCTTTGCATTTTGTCTGAGAGTTTTTTCCATGAGAAAGGATTTTTAAATGTTAGAACAATAGGATATGCACTATTTTCCTCGAGAGGTATGATTGCTAATTCCTTTAGAATATAATCTTCTTCGGTTTGCTTGAAACCAGTCATGTCTACTGCATATTCCATTTTCCGGTGCAGCCTAGACGAGCTTCTAGACATTCCCACTGATAGGATTGTACTGAACGATGCGATCGTGTAAGATTAGGCAGTATGCTGAAGTGTTAGCAGGAAAATTTTGTTTAGCCTCAAACTCCAGACGTACATCGACAGGAACGCTCTTGAGAGATTCGTTTTGTCGTGAACAGTCAATAACTATGCGTGGTTCATTCTTGATGAACATAGGCTTTGTCAGCAATGGCTGCGGATCTCTTCCATAGTATGATTTTTGAAAATTAGCATACATACCATAGAGAATTGCATACTTAGTGCATATGTCGAGATTCATATTGTTGTATGGATAATATTGTGAATTTAAGAAATGTTTCACATTACTTATATCACAATGATCAAATCTACTAGCATTTGCAGTTCTTGCAGCTTTTCTCTTTGTTTGTAGTCCGAGAATTACAAAACGAGGTTTCTCCAATTGCTGCTAAAAATTGATTTATAGCATCAATTTCATAGCTGCCCGTAGGGATAGTGATAATATTATTTTTGCTCAAATGAAGTTTATTATTTGACTGGTCAACATTGGGAATAGAGTTGAATGTTAAAAGTTCAACAAATCCCAAGACAAAATTTTTATGCTGTGGCAGTTCAATCGAAGGAAAATATTGCGCTTCTAAGACAGATGAGTTTCCTGAGAGACTCAGAGTGAAGCTATCTTCCATGACTGATCGGAAGATAATGATTCCATTTGTCAGTGAGCAGCTCTTTTATAGTCTCCCAGCTAAGAAATAAAGACAAACATGACTACATATGAATGAGTCAAAATTTTGATATCTTTTATAGTTGTATTTCACTTCTTTCACGTTAAAATACAACATGAGATCTTTAGGAGGTTTAAGATCGCCAAAACTATTAAAATAAATCACTTCAGGACCACGTTTGCGATAGCAAACCCAGTGAGTGCCCCTATTTTGAAAGTCGTCCAAGTTTACCACTACTGTTTCTGTTCAGGAATAAAGTTAATAAAGTTAAGTAAAAAGGTCAATAAACAAGACTCAAACAAATAATTTTGAATTACTATTATGTATTTAAATAAACTATAAATCTAATACAAAACGAGAAAATAAACTACGCAAAAATAATAATTAAAACGCAAACTTAAACTTAATGAGCAATAGAACGCGGATAGATTTAGGATTCGAGCTAACTGGTTGAGGAGTTAGAGCGAAGTGACGACGCGTCGCAGGCTCGCGCCCCTGCAGACTCGAGCACTCGAGCCGCCGAAAAACCCGGGCCCGCTAAAACAAAGGCGCTTTTCCGAGGACCACCGAAGGGACTCGAAGCAGTGCGCACGCTCCTCTATATCTATATCTATAAGAGTAGTCATGAACACGCGCGAACGCCTCCCACCACTCGACTCTCTAGCCTGGCAGTCACAGATCGGCCCGTTAGCCTTTCCGCACTGAGAGTGACCCTCAAAATCCGCGGAGTTAAACTCCTAGAGGGGGTCGTGGCAGTCTAGGAATGATTATAAAATCACTCCTAACCGTATTGGCCTGAAGCCACGAATCGCCTTGTCGATTCGCGCATGTGAGAATCGAATGGCGTAAAAACGTTCTCTCAACTAATACTTAAGCAAAACAAATATTAATAAAAAATGAATTCGTCGCACTGCTTTTATCCCTAGTAGCCCTTGATTACGTCCGGAACAGTTTCATTATGCCATGGACCATCGGGTGGTAGTGTTCCGGGTTAAAAACGGGTTTTATGAGGGCCAAGATGTTTCGAATTAAAAAGGGGCTTTTATGAGGGCCAAGATGTTCCGGATTTAAAAAAGGGCCTTTTTGAGGACCAGGCGCTACACAGCAATCGAGGCGTGTGACGCTAAGCGTGGCTGTCCGACGGGGCGAAGCGCCCTAATGGCCGGCTGTATGGAAGGTCCGGGCCGAGAAAAACCCAGAGGCCCGCAATTGAAAAAGGACCGGTAATAAAGCGCGTCCCGAAAGAAAGGCTGCTCGGACAGCACGGTGCGCAAACGACGCAGACTGCAGCACCGGGTTTTTTTTTTATCAGGACCGCTCGAACGATAGCTTGTAAAATCTCTCAATGCGAACGTGCGGCAACGCACGACGACGAGCTTAACAGATCGAAGCGTCTTACTAGAAACTTGCTTCCCCGAAAATGGCGATGAGCATAGCGGCTCAGAAGTGCGATGTGCGAGTTTGTGTGATAGATCTGCGTGCTACACGAGCTATGTTACGTGTAGCACGCCAGCGTATAGGACCTAAGAAAATATTGTAAGCGTAGGATGTGTGGGCCATGAGTGCGTGTTTGAATGAACGCATGAATAAGTCGGCTCGCAGAATCGAATGCTGAGGTAGGGACTGTTCTCCCCGGAGCGCGCCCTCTCACATAGCACGGACGCAAGCCGATCGACTTGCAGACGCGGCGCCAAACAGCTCGTCGGCAACTCCACGAGGCATGTTGACCTCACGAGGGAGCTAAGCTCCCGGTGTCCAATGCAGGTCCGCCTAATACTCGGGAGCCCGACGAGGCTATAGACCTCACGAGGGAGCCAAGGCTCTCGGTGCCAAATGTAGGTCAGCTGATGGTGTCGCGATAAGGCACGAGTTCGAAGATGGCGTGCCGTTGCTCCGGTTGTGTCCGGAGGTCGTAGAGAGGGCGGCGTTGACTAGGGAGCGAAGGGGGTCAAGCAACGAGATTCTTAGCACGGAGCTACGACCACCCCCGCACAGTCCTCCAAGCAGGACAAGGAGGGAGAAACGACCCTGTAGAGGGGGAAGAGCAGGGCCCTGCTCGGTGGAAAATTCTGACGGACCGATACTTCGTTCGCAGCTCTCGTCAAGAGCAGTATAGAGATAACATAGGTTAAGGCGACACTGCGAATAGAACTTTGAAAGATTGTATCGAGACTTATTATATACCGAAATAAAATTTATATATATATATATATATATATGGACTCCACGTTCAAGCCAAACCACCCCTACACACCATCCTTCCGCTCCTAACCCGAACAGGTAGATTATTTCTCATGAAAAAACCACAGAAATCTGAAATTTTCATCATATGAGCATATTTTTTTAGATCGTAGTCAGTCAGTGCACGATTTGGCAAGGTTAAATCGAAGTTTTTTTTTCCTATTGACTTGATTACCACGACCGATATGAGGTTTCATAAATAATCCCATTCCAGTTTTAAAGGGCTTAAGATGAAGACCTTTGCCTAAATCAATAGCTTCCATGGTCTTATTATGCCTCTTACTTTCTTCATGATACTTCTGCGCAGCTTTAGCATCATTAACTGCTTTAGCTATTCGTCCTGCGAACATTGGAATGAGAAAAGGAAGAACTCCACCAATTTTTTACGGAAGCGACAGAACACGTGAAATGATAACTTTTTTCTTTCCACCTACACTTTTAACAGCTTGACGTGCACCCTTCAAGGCTGATTGAATAACCTTGCGAGAACTTTTACTTGTTGACATTGATTTTTTAGCTGCAGTCACTAACTTATTAAATTTCAGTCCCATTCCAGTTTTTCCTTTTAATTTCATAGCATTGCTAACAGCAAAAGCAAAAGCTTTTTCACCAAGACTAGCATCCTTGGCTCTGACACGTTGCATAGCTTCCTCAGCAAGCATCTTGTCAGCAGCTTTACGATCTCCGTTTTTATCGGAGTAAGCTATATCATGTTTTTTACATGCCTGATCAAGCGGATTAATGCCAGGATCTCCTCTTTTCATTCGCTTTTTCAATTTGGTTCCGGGACCGCAGTATTGATATCCAGGAAGATGCATTTCAACAGGTAAGTTATTGATAACTTTATCAAGCAATCCAAAGCCGCACAACTGACGTTCATGGTATAAAACGAGCGTTTATATTTGGAGAGCTCAATGTTATATTTGACTCTGTTGAGGGAACATCGATTTTACCGAGCAGAACGTCAAACTCCCCTTGACAAATTTCGATTTTGGAAAAGAGAAGAGAAAAAAGCGTCATGGGGAATTACTACCAGATAGTATACGAGCAGTTTTCTGTAGGCCATCAAACTGTGGACAAAAAACAAATAGTTTATTAGCGTTAATTACACACCCCAATGGTCTAAGGTTTGAGAATTTGTATGTATACTCAAAATCCTTGAATCAACCAAAGTATCAATTTCTCAAAAATGTACTGGATCCGATTGAAGGTGTATCATATCTTCCGTTCAGTGAGCATGAATCTGTAGTATCTCCAGATGAAACCCTTAGAAATTCAATAATGATTTTTGATGATGTGGCATATGAGAAGCAGGATAACGTCAGAGCATTCTTCTGTATGGGGAGACATAAAAGTGTAGATAGTTTCTATCTATGTCAATCTTATGCTCATATAGGAAAACATCTGATTAGGGATAATGTCAATTTGTTAGTAATTTATCGACAAGATGATGTAAATCTAAAACATATCTATGAAGATCATGTGAATACCGATTTAACTTTCAACGAATTTCGGAATCTTTGTTCTGAATGTTGGAAGAATGATAGATATGGATTCATCTTTATTGACAAAGATAGACCGATGAATGAGGGTAGATACAGAAAAAAAGGAAATGAGTCTTAAACTTGCAGTTCAGTTGTAGACATCGCCACGTAAGTATGTCAGACTTCACGAAAGAGAAAAATGTTCTTAGCGAGCTCTTGCGAGCTCGTGAGGCTATTAAAAAAAATACACTTTATTAAAAGAGAAGAAAGATGACTTTGAAAAAGTCATCGGTAATACTCTAAAATCAGTCATCATACCACTTGAGAAACTTGTTGAGATGAAAAGTGAAAGCCCACTGCAGCAACCATTTAATCATATTTTGGATAAAAACAGCAGAAGTAAGAAAATGAAAAAACGAATGGGAATTGATCGATCGAGTTTGTTCAACGATCAAAATAAGAACAATAAATCAAGTTTAATGGATTATACTGTTTATGATGATGATGATGTTTTTGACACAATAACCAATTCTACATTTAAATCAGCTAGTGGAAAAAATGAATCAGCTGAAGACTTTTTATCATTGCTAGATAAAAGTCGTAGAACGATTGATAATATATACGGAGTGCGAAAGGTTGATGAAGTGTATATGATTGGTGATTCAGAAATTGAATTTGATGATAAATATGTCACAGTCAGAAATGAAAGTTATCCTAAAACGAATGGACTAATGGAATTGATATTTAAAAAATATCCGGATGATCTTCTTCTGAGCTCATCAGACCGTGCAAATTATCGCAAGATTTTGGAAGCAACAAATGCTCATCAGAAAAAATTCTGCAAAGATGAATCTATACGAATGTCGAGAAGTTATAAATATAAGAATGTTTTAGCACCAATGTTCCGCAGCACTTCACGTAAAAAGAATGTAAAACGAGCTTACTGAGAGACTTCGATTATCGATTGCCGAACGATCAGCTGGAAATAATAATCACGCCAATGAAATCCAGTCGATTATTGAGGAATTACGCGAAGCTGGGCATATATATTGACATGCAACTTTCTATTTTGCATCAGTATTACCATAAGTCTAAATGTGTTTGGAAGAAAACTTGAGGGCTCGCAAGTGAGTCGCGGTCCTCCAGGCATTGGTTTCAGTTTTACACCGGATGGTGATTCTGATTTAGAAAATAAGCTACTTTGCAACCGAGGACAGCCCAATTATCCAAACGATGCAATCACCTTGCACTCACTGAAAGTTATTCTACAAACTGAAATAAATTATATAGCTGCTAAAATTGCTGGAATTGGTGAAGTTATAGAAGAATATAAGCAGCAAGTTGAAAAACAGCAATTGGAAGTGAATGAAAAATTGCGTTATCTTTATAGTACAACTCTTCGCAATTACTCTGGTGTTGATTATATCATTGAAGAAGTAAATAAACAATTGAAAGTTCGTATAGACAAATTTCCAGATGGATTTTCACCGACTGTAAACGACGATGGAACGTCAAAGAGTAGCTAAAGAGCTGCAGAAGCCAGCACGTCGGCGATACAAAAGAAGAAAATATGACATACGTAGAATAAACGAGACTTGGCAGGCTGATCTTGTAGAAATGATACCATATTCTAAAGAGAATAAAGCTTTTCATTACTTACTCACTGCCATAGATATATTTTCAAAGTATGCATGGGCCGTGCTAGTCAAGTCAAAGAGTGGTAACGATGTTACTACAGCTATGAAGTCAATACTGAAAGAAGAACGAGTACCGAAGAATCTACAAACTGACCAAGGAAAAGAATTTTACAATTTAATTTTTCAAAAACTTTTGAAGAAGCACAATATACACTTATATTCTTCACATAGTAATCTTCATACAAGCATATGCGAACGATTCAATAGAACGTTAAAAAATGCAATGTGGACAGAATTCAGCAAACAAGGAAGCTATAAATGGTTGGATATTCTACCTAACTTGCTCAAAGCATACAATTCGAGAAAACATCGGACAACAGGAATCGAGCCTGAAAATGTTACACAGGCAAATGAGAGAGAGGTTAAGAGACGTTTTCCTACTGAAAAGTCGCCAGTGAAAAAATCGAAATTCAAAGTAGGAGATAAAGTACGAATAAGTAGGTTAAAAAATGTTTTTGAAAAAGGTTACACACCAAACTGGTCTACTGAAATTTTTACAATAACACGAGTTGTCAAAACTAATTCGACAACCTACCACCTCAAAGATTATAAAAATAAAACCGTCTCAGGTGGCTTTTATGAAACAGAAATTCATAAAACTTTGTATCCTGAAATTTATCTAGTAGAAAAGGTATTAAGAAAAAGTGGTAAACTCGTATATGTTAAATGGCTAGGATTTAGTGACGAGCATAATAGTTGGATAAATAAAAATGAGATTCTTTAATGTAACTATATTAACAATTTATTATTTTTTTTTTATGGATAAAAGGATCCGATTGTAGTAAATAAAAAAGCAGATGTATTTTGTTTATCATATTCAATTTATTCATGTATTATTATTATGTACAAGTTAATAAAAAATATATCTTATAAGATCCACCCAGATATTTTAAAAATAAATAAAGTTTATTTGCACTGTTGCAGAGTGAATTGAAAAACGCTTCATCTTTCAGAATAGCCGATTTCTCGAATGTGCTCCTCGTTGTCGTCCGTGCGTTCATATAGCCCATTTTCCACCACAATTCCTGCCCTTTCCATTGCCTCTAGTAAGATATCCTCTCTCTTCTGATTATAATCTTATCTTATCTAATGATGGATCCCATTCGTGCATGAACCCCTCAGGCACATCGTATTCAATCCTGATTTGTTCACCTTCATCCCCCCTCTCACTTTCTCCCTCTCTTTTTTCTTCTGCTTCATTGCCATTAGCTGCATTGTATCCCCTCTCCTCCGCTTCCCCCTCTACTTGCATTGCAGCTTGCGCCATCTGTTCTTCCATAATTCTGTAATGACCCTGTACTATGAGGTAATAAGTATCTTTTATCATCGTGAGGACTTACAGCAATTTTTTCTTGTTTTTCAGTATGGACTATGTGTAATTTTGAACGAATATTGTACTGCTCACGTTTTATAATAACAAGATCTTGAAGACATTTTCGATAATCTTCGAATGTGATTGATTTCTTTACTACATTGGATTTTATCCCTTTGGCTTTTTTCACTGTCTCAGCTCCATCAATCAAAATACTATACATTTTGCTTCTTAAACCTACGAACTCTGTCATAATCTTGCCAGAGCATTCGTCTTTCATCAATCCAGGAACTTTTTTATTAACACGCGGAATTTCAAACTGATTATTCTCATCATAATCAGAAGTATCAAACTTGTATATATCTGGTTTCATTATTTGATACATATCAATGTCCGCAACTTCGTATATTAAACTATCTGTATCTGTATAAAGAAGTTTACATTTTTCTCCTACTCGTTGTTTCATATATGAATAATGAAAATCATATACTAATGTTTTTGACAAATCGAGAATACAGAGACCAACATAAATTGGTTTCTTGATTGTTATACTTGTCTTCTTTAGCTGAATAGCAACTAAATTTTCATTAAAGATTGCATAACTATGAAAATTTGGTTGAGCTATACGTGCTTCTGCTCCATATCGACCTGTAAATTTATTCACTAAACGCACATTAACGCGAGATCGCTCTCTCTCTCGATACACTTTCCATAGACAGCATTAATTCATAATTTATAAAACAGTTTTTTAAATTCATTTTTGGACTGCTTTCTTTTCTCTGTATTTAGTTTGACATATGGTTTGAGCCTGGCATTCTGCTCAAAACTCAAAATTCTATGCACCTTTTTCAGTCGAAGTCTATTATCTAACGCCTGTTTCAGTGCTCGATAATGAATTACATACCTTGTCTTATCATACAAAGTAGTTAGAAGTTTCTTCTGTTTAGAGCCAGGTGGTGTACGATGCTCTGCGCAAAAAGGGAGATCTCGATGATCATCGTGTACTTCTTCGGGATACTCTAACAAGGAAAGGTACCCACCCCGAACTCACCGATTTTGATGATTTTCATATATGCTGTAGAACATGAAAAAATAAGAGATACGTATTTTTTTTATCGGCTAATTTTCACTTTTAAGGGGTAAAAACCTCCCCTAAAGTTAACCCCCAAAAAGCGTTTTTTTTTAAATATCTCGGCTTAAAATTAAAATTTTTCAATGAAACAAATTGGAGGTTATTTCTTACAAAAAGACCAAGTATTTCATGGTGATTTGAAGAGTAAGGGTAGCATCCCCTATTTTTTAGGGGTTGAAAACATATATTTTTTGGCATAATTTTATAATAAAAATGTTTAAACCGACTAAAAAAAATTGGAAAAAATGTTTAAACATCCTTAATAACAAAATTTAGTTGACGTCTTTCGGTGTTTTCATAAATATTACCCCTAAGGGGGTAAACCACCCCTAACACAAAATAAGTGTAAATATGTAATTCGATACATAATATTTCGTAGAAAGTTTGTATA
>QLSS01000200.1:183300-229707 GCA_024372645.1 Trichomalopsis sarcophagae | reverse complement strand
TAAGAAAATAAAAGCAGTAAATAAATTTCCAATACCAACAAACGCCAAGAAAGTCAAACAATTCTTAGGACTCGCAGGTTACTACAGGCGCTTTATCAAAGACTTCGCGAAATCAGCAGCAATTCTATCTAGACTGTTGAGGAAAAACGAGCCCTTTGTGTGGAAAGAAGAGCATCAGCAAGCCTTTGACCAACTACGAACGGCATTGTGCGAGGAACCAGTGATGAAGGCACCAGACTTGACTATGCCCTTCTTAGTAATAACCGACGCATCTGATTACGCCATAGGGGCCATTTTAAGTCAAGGACAGTTAGGCCGCGACCAGCCCTGCGCTTATGCATCACGAGTCCTCAAGGGAGCAGAGCTAAGATATTCCACCTATGACAGGGAGCTACTAGCGGTCGTGTTCGCAAAAGATCAATTTAGACACTACCTCGCAGGACGCAAATTCACGGTAGTAACAGATCACGAGCCCCTGAAACATTTTTTCACCACCAAAAAACCGGATCTAAGATTCAACAGATTAAAAGCAGAGCTCAGAGGCTACGAATTTGATATAGTGTATAGACCCAGAGCTCGCAACGGGAACGCAGATGCACTCTCTAGAAACCCTATCCTCGACGAAGGAGAAGAAAATCCAGAAAGGCCAAAATCAGAATTGTATGAGTTGGCAGATAAACAAGAGCACGACGCTACGATATTACGGTTTAAAACAACAAGGAAAAGAGGCAAATCAAAAAGGCTCTCTGAATCGGCCGATACTGCAGACAGAGAGAGGATATCGACAGAATCCGAAAACTCTTGAAACCCAAGAGAAAGAAAAAGACGAGTCATAGTTTACACCGAGAGCACAGATCCAAACAGCTCCTCAGACGACGAATGGCAACCCAAAACTGGAACAAGAGTTGGCAAAAAGAGAGTCTATAAGAAGGTACGCGGCGAGAAAACCGGGAAAATATACCCTACATGCTACAAATTACCCGACGCACGTGAAACATCCGAGCCGATTCTCAGTCAGGCGGACCCGAACAATGTCTTGAGAAAACTCCGCAAGGAAGAAAATATGAGACTCGGAGTACAAGCCGCAAGCACACCACAAACTCAGGGAACGAACTACAACGAGGACCCTAAAAGGCCAGTACGAAAACATACCCTTAACAGAAGCCCGCCAAAATTTCACAGAAATGACATGGAAATCAGCGAAGAAAGCAACAGTACCTTAGGCAACAGCGACGCCGAAAATGAACCCTTAAGAGCTAATCAAGGAGAGCGAGAACAAGAGGTAGAAAGTTCACACAACCTCAGGGAAAAAGAGCATTCACTGGATCGCCACAACTTATCACAGCCACTAACACCGAGGCGAGTACCAAACGGTAGCAACAGCCATGAAACATCAAGGCCAATTCCTCAGAAAACGAATAGCGAGGCGAGCAACGTAGGCCCCAGCAATAAACCAACGATCGCAGAATCACCAATAGCGAACCTCCGACAGACATTGTTCGGCAAGGGAAATAAATTTCGAACCCGCCTCACCGTAGACTTAGAGGAGATAAGTAGACAAGATAAGTCGGGAGTCCTAATCAAAATATGGGAAAAGGGAGCGCAAAGTGGCAACGAGATGCCCGACGGAATGAGAGACAACAAGAGAAATCCAAGCACAGAGACACCATACGAAAGTATAGACTCCCCACAGCCGATTCTAACCACGCACGTTCCCGCAGCCCCAGACAACAGTCACCCTAGCACTCCAAAACGCACTCTCCCCATCTACAGGCCAAGGAAAGATTTCTATCATATTACACCGCGAATAGACGATCAAGCCAACAATGAACCCTTGCCTGAAAGTAACGCTTCAGACGCATCCATGAGAGACATCAATGTAAGCCTCCATAACAAGAAAAAACACGACAATACTAATCCCATAATGGGAGGAAGCCGCGACGGGTCCGAAGAGCCAATGGAGGACTCGTTTACCGATCAACCAGCGACCGATCGATCAGCGGCAACTAAGGGCACGTCACCCAGGGCTCAGCCAGCTCCGACACCACACACGGGAACTGACTCAGATGCAATGGCCCGACGGTATTACGTGTACTCACAGCGTGAAGATTGCGCAGAGCCATCCAAACGATTGACGCATGAGAGAAACATTCCCATGGAACCACCGGGAAACTGCCTGTTCAATTCGATAATAAAAATCTTAAATCTGCAAATGACACCAAGCCAACTGAGATACAAACTCTTGTGCAGCCCACATGTGGAAACCTGCGGTGATCCCGAAGAAGCACGACGCATTTTGCTATCAGAAGTTGAATACGGAGACGCAGATTGCATATACATATTCTCGAGGGAGTTCGGATATAACGTGTGTGTACACTTCCAAGCAAATAGTCGAAACAATTACTGTCACTTCGATCTAAATGAAGGCAAGGAATTTATACACTTACATCTAGCGGGCAATCACTTCACTCCGTACGTCATAACAGAAGACGAATCCGACGGAGAATCAGAATCAGAATCAGATCAGGAAGAAGAACCCACTAACTTACAAAGAAACCCGCACGTAAGAGAAGCTATGGCACGCTACTTAATAGCCGAAGCGCGACCAGAACAAGATTCACCAGAGTGGAAGAGAGACCCTAATGATAAGGAGCTATTCACTGGGGTACAGAGCCTGAACAACCACCCGTTCGCGCATAAATGCAACCTAGCCTATATTTTAGCAGAAGACATGATCCTCAACACAGAAGTACTAAACGCCTTGATAGAAAGACGCTACATACACGCGGAAGAACTCTTAGAAACACAACGTTTTGTAGGCGAAATCATCGTAACAAAACACAGGGACACGTACATGTTCGGAATAGTTTTAAAGAAACACCTACACGACAAACCCTTAAGGCCAGATATTGCTAGATGCGTAAAAACGCTGCAGTCATTAACTGAAAAATACGGAATAACAACGTTGGGACTTATCAGAGATTTGTGAATAATCACACTCGCAGACTGGGAACACGTAATTGAGCAATGTAACAATACCTTTAAAGGAAAAGCAATATCAATCGTACTGTTTAAAAATACCCTCCAGTACCCAAGGTCGAGGACAGATACAGACTCATTAAAGAATATCACGAGTCATCAATTGGCGGCCATAAGGGGACAAACAAAACGTATAACCGAATAGCCGGCGAATACTATTGGCGAAACATGCAAGCAGATGTTAGACAGTTTGTTCGAGGGTGCGCAGGGTGCCAAGAAAAGAAACTGGTGCGGGTAAAAACAAAGCTACCAATGCTTATCATGGACACCCCATCGCACCCATTTGACAAAATATCAATTGATTTCTGCGGACCAATGCCCCAAACCGAACGAGGAAACCGATACATATTAACAATCCAAGATAATTTTACAAAGTTTTGCATATTAGTACCAGTCGGACACGCAACAGCGCGGGAAGTAACGCGAGCACTTACAGAGAAACTAATCTGCTACTTCGGCCCACCGGTAACCCTCATTTCCGATCAAGGAGCACACTTCATGAACCGAGTGATGGAAGAATTCGCACGTATATTCAGAGTCAATAAATACTCAACAACAGCATACTATCCCCAATCCAACGGCGGAATAGAACGAATGCATCATACACTTAAAGAGTACATCAAGATGTATATCAAGGGCAACGATAATTGAGATGAAGTAGTACCATTAGCACAGCACGCGTATAACTCCACGGAACACGACGGACTAGGATACTCACCACACGAATTAGTTTTTGGCCGACGGGCACGCACACCGTCAAGCTTCCCACCACGAGAGCACTTGCAAACGTACGACGACTATCTTGCTGACACAGCAGAAGCTTACGCTCAACTTAGAACAATGGCAGCGATGAATCTAGTACAATCAAAACACCGCTCGAAACACTATTACGATAGAAAATTAAACGTGCAACACTTTAGAGAAGGAGAAATGGTATATGTTCTCAAGGAGCCCAAAGTCGGCCAATTTAAACCCGAATATAAGGGCCCGTGCGAAATCATAGCTATTAATTACTCAACACACAACGCGAAGATACAAAAAGGGGATAAAACACGGGTAGTAAACTTAAATAAACTTAAACGATATATACCGGAAATTGAACAGGAGAAGGGTACTAATATAAGTATAGAATAAAAAAAAAATACAAAAAGAAATGGCAAAAAAAAAATACATGTTACTGCAGGTAAAGGGTACAAGCCAGGAAAATTATAAATAAAATAATATAAAATCACTATATAAGAATAGCAAGATAAATAAATACAATACCGGAAACGTTTAAATTAAACAAGAATAACATTTAACAAACAATTACATTAAATCAATAACGAATAAACGGTAAGAAAAGCTCGAACATCTAGCGACCCCCAGACGCCGCATAAAATAAAGAAACATTCGATCGAACATCTAGCGATCCCTGCGCGCAACAAGACTCGAGCAGCTCAGAAAAACAAGTATAGGAAAATTATACTAATATAAATCAATAAATAAACAAGACTTAACAAGAAAACTAGTAGGAGATGATGCTTGGATCAAGACTAGGGTTTAAATAAACAACCACTGGAAGTCCCAGTAAAACCATATATATTAATCACATACAGATCACAAGAATCCAAAGCATTGTAAACACATCACCACGGAAAAACGGGATAACGAACGTCGTAATCCCCGGAAGCGCGCCAGTCGATAGATCGACGGGTCCCAGGCGAAAGAGGCCGCGGACGATAAGAACAGGAGTCACTATGATTAGACCAGGCATCGGCAGCTGGCACCTCAGGGCAACCCAAGTGATGATGGCGACAAGGGAAGCGCATTCTGGACCCGATTCCTTTAAGCAGACGGTTCCTCCAGACTGGAGCAGATCCCCGACACACAGGGCAAACCCTACAGCGGGATAGGCAGCTATCACACACAGCGTGACCGTTATCGCACTGCCGAAAGTTCGGATAGATAAAATCGTCACAGATAGGACAAGTGAACAAATCACGAAGCAGGGCACCTGCTTCGTCAGAGTTTTCAGCAGGAGGAGCCGGGGAAGTCGACTGAGCGGCAGCTAGCCCGCCGGACTCAGAAACTGCAACGCCTCCGGAAAGATCATCCGAAGCACCGTCCTCATCCGAATCCAGGAATAGGTTCCCCAATAGATCGTCCGGCACAGAAGAAGTGGAGCTGGAAGGCTCCTGAGCCAAAGGCTGATCGCCCCAGGGCGACGCAGGCGGTGTGATACCGACCCAAGTATCAACTGGATCTGGGTCAGGCCGCACAGGGACTAACACCCTACCAGGCTCATAAGGAATTCGGGAGCTTGGTCGAACCTGCAATAAGGAAAGGGAATACATATATACATACAAAAGAAAACAAGTAAGAGAAACACAAAATAGAAGCTAACTCACATAACAGCGAAAAAAAAAAAAAAAAAAAATAATGCATAAAAGGCGTCAGAAGAGACTGTCAGAATCACTATCTGTAACAATCCGACGAGAATTGACAGGACGCACCGCCGACTCAGAAGAAGTATCTAATACAGGCGAAGGCGACCCACGGACGAGAGTATTCACGGGAGAAAAGGAGCAGCACCTAGCGTGACTAGTCCATTCATCGGGCTTTAGAAATTGTCGGCAGCCCAGATACTGATACCGACAAGCATGCAGCTGCTCACCAGCCAGAGATTACAACACTTAGTTTCGCACATTGCCACACGGACCGCGGCAGATAGCACATACCGTAGTATTATCCCGACAAAAACTACATACCGAATGACCATTTAAGCATTGATAAATAGGCGTGAACATGTAATCAGAACAAATCGGACAGGGCACTAATACGGGACCGGAATCATTCGAAACCGATAACCGGGAAGACGGACGCGCGTCTACCTCGGTACTACGCGATGACGAATCACTCGATAGCATAGAGAAGGGAAAGGTGAACGAATCATTAGCGGAATTAACCTCAACCACGGATCGATCAGGCGGCGCACTGAGCACCGACGGCGATAAACAAGGTAAAGCATCCCGAGATAAAGTTACACGTGAAGGTACCGCGCGGGAGACCTCAAACGACGGTACGGAGCCAAAAGACGGGAGCAAGTCGCCGGCGGACGGAAACACCGACTCGTAATTCTCCGAATTCACACGCGTAACGTTATAAGTACTGTCTTGGATTGCGGGACGAGAGACAGGTAAATCCGCGGAAAAATACCCGGTACAAGCAGGAGCACTATAATCGAAGTCGCTCCCAACAACCGGAGCGGGAACTGCCTCGGGAGCAGAAACCGGAGCGTTATTATACCAATAACCGGCCCACCCTGATATGTTCCCTTGCATCGAATCCGACCCACCGTTGCAAACAGACGAAGCGACCAAATTGCGAGTAGTAGCGCGCGGACACACGACGGATGTATGAGGCACCTCGGTACCGGAGCGCTCCTCGCTATCCCCAACCGGAAAGGAAGGCGGATAGGTGCTCGTTATTGGGGGCAATGGTGCGGAAGGATAGGAGACTGCAGAACGATAATACGGGAATTGGAATACGCCCTGCACGACCCGACCTGACAGACTCGAGCTCGGCAACGTCGTCTAGGCAGAACTGCGGCTAGGCGTCTGACTATGCCCAGGAGGTCCCGCACGCGTCACATGGAGAAAGGACTACAAACATATTACAAGAAAAAATAAGGGAAACAGCACACGGACGAATAACGGAATCAACAAGCAACTAACGGAATAACAAATCAAAATAAAATTACTACTCACTTGCGCACTAGGCAAAACGACGGAAATGGGCCTAGTCGGAGGTAGACTGCTCCGAAATACACGAGAGCCAGATGAAGAAACAGATCCCGAAGGCCGACGGCAACCACGACCAGCCGCTCGACTTGACGTAGAAGAGGAGTCACGCGCAACAGGTGCCCCTCCGATAACACCTCGACCACGACCAGACTGAAGGCGCGCTAAACGCCGCCCTCGGAGAGGCTCCGAGACGCCAATGGATGGTGGATCCACGGTAGAATTGTAACCCCTGACAAGGTCCATCGACGCCGAGGAGTGCAGATACTCCTGAACAGACCGGAGAAACAGCATGTCCTCGATCATCTGATCAAGGGTGACAGTCGGAGCCTCAACTCGAGCCAAGACGCGATCCACAGCAACTCTCATACGAGACGGAAGAAGAGTCGAGGACGCTCGTACTTCGCCAACCGGGAAAGATCGCCTAGGGTAAGAGCGCCTAAAGGCACGAGGTCCGGATCCAGACCCACACGAGCCAGATGAAGCCATCTTTCCTTCTCTTCTCTGGAAACATCAGAGAAATATGTAAGGTTAGAACGCAGCTTCCAAGAAAATATGACCACAAAGAGCACTTAATAATGAATACTTACCAATAAATTCACAAGGAGACGGAGCAACAGCACGAGGCACCAAGAGCACTCGAAGAAAATCACGCAAACGGACAACAAAACAGACGGACAGCAATTCAGCTAGCAGTGAGGTAGAAAGGAGCGAGCACGACCAATTTATACAAACAAGCAAAGATTCCCCTAATAGCAATCTCGCACAAACTCTGTCAGTGGGGATAGACGAAAAATGCCGAGACAGCGTCAGCACTCAGTCCGGAAGGCAAGGTGCGACGGCAGGCGGTGCAGCGCGCGACGAATGTCGGGAACAAAAACGCGAACGCATACAAAATATTAAGAACGATATTACGATACAATTATTTAACCGCGGGATAATTACAATTCTTTAACTATGTAAAGCCTAATTTAGTTATCGCAGAAACGGCGGAAAGAACATTTACCGTATCCATAAGATGAACAATAAAGTGTCATTCGCTAAGTAAAAAAAAAAAAAAAAAAAAAAAAAAAAAAAACAATATAATAAAAGAGCACGGAAGGAAATTAGCAAAAGACGACAAGAAAATTTCGCCAACCGGACGAACGGCAGAATGAAATAAGAACCCCATCACCTCACCGCTATGGCAGCCAAGGTCGAGAAGGGAACACTAAAAAATTTTTACTGCCACTACGATATTCAAAAATGCGTACATATAAAATAGGATTCGTTATACTTGGAATCCCGACAATTCTCGGTACGATATCATTGACGGACCTGGCCAACAAAAAAAAAAACAGAAGCAGCAAAAGGAAGCTGAGGGAATCAATGCAACAAAGGAAAAGAGACAGGGATATCAGTAACAATGCAAACATATCTCGAGGCTCTACCGAACGCCTAAAGTAAAGCTATTCATTTTTATTTATAAGGCACTAAGAAAATAATAGGGAATCCCCCTATCCTCAATAAGTATACAAGTAAAGTCGGTTAACTATACAATTACAATTAGGATCCTTGGCACATACAAAAAAAAATTTTTTAGCCATTAATTAAACAAGAAAATAAAGTTTACAATATCAGGAATAATAGTAGTATCAAAAAAAAATTACAACACATATATCACCTTCGATTACAAACGTAGAAAAGGACAGAATTCATAACGGGACACGGAATCAATGTGTCTCTATACGACATTCTCTACGATCGTACATTTCGAATACACTCACTTTTACGCTTCACCCCATCGATTGCACTCATACAAACGCGCACATAATTAAAATAAGCGATCAATCAACGCAAACGGAGCAAACGCAAACTAGAAGCCTCAAGCGGCCAATAGAATCCCCTAGAGCCACCGTCAAATCATAGAAACTCCGGGGATGCACGAGGAGCCACACCTTCCCCGAGCCCACTTCGCCAAACCGAATCACATTGGCGCTGTCAAGGTAGTTGTCCTCCACATGTAAGCCAGTCAGAGCATACCACCCCGACACACCGAGGGTTCATTAACCCCGAACGCAGCTAGGGCTTCAGGATTTCGGGCAGGATGATGGTGCCACGGCAACTCGCAGAGACGAGAAGTAATTCCCACCGACGCTGGAGTAGCATTCTGCCAGTAAACAGGAGAAAGACGACCCGAAGCGACGTCGCGGACGCACTGGTCGAAGAAGGCGCGCGTGTCAGCTAACGAGCAGAGATCCGACGCACCTGTGCGAAAAGGAACCTAACAGAAAGGAAAGGAGAAACCAAAGAAATAGTATAAAAAAAGGGGTAAAATGACATACTAACGACAAGAGTAGCAAAAGGCTTACCCCCATTCTCTTAAACAGATCCTCGGGAGACCCAACCAGGGCAGCCTCATCCCTCATTTTCGGATTCAGAAAGAAATCCGGCTCTTGAGTGCACAACAAACGTTGCTCAGAGAAGGCGGACTGCCCCGCTAAACAAATTTTCGCGAACTCAGCACACATGTTGCGGTAGCAATTTCTCCGTCGGACGTCGCGAAACTAAAGGAATAAAAAAAAAGAAAAAAAATTTTTTTTCAGTAAACACACGACGGATCACCAAAAGGGAACAAACGAAACAGTAACACAAAAAAAAACACCCAAATTAAACATAAATAACTTACGCAACACCAAGCCAGTCCGAATAAAATCGGCGGCAGACCGCTACCGGACAGATAAAGCAGTTGAAAAACACACAAGGATAAACGTACACATGAAATTACACTAAGGTTTCAAGGAATGCTATGCAGACCTCAAACACAAACTACACCTTTTGTGTCAAAATAACAACTCGTAAAAAAAAAAGCAAAATATTCTAATATAACCATTTTTAATAATTCCAATGATTCTAACATATTCAATATAAAATTATTAATAACGCATTCCGATACTCTTGATGTAGAAATTTTATAACACTCACAAATTATAACGCCACCGCATCACATTCTTCTACCCATCTTCATACAATAGTTCGAAACACGAGACAATAAATAACTCAATCTATCATATTTCCGCACTAGAGGGGGGATCGTTACACGGATCCGCACAAAAAACGAAAGCAGGACCGTCATTAATTACGCATATACACACATAAAGCGGGAAGCTCAACACTCGAACAAAACAAAAAATTAAACTAATGCTTTAACTCCGGGGAGATAATACACCAAAAATGTCATAAACAAATACTTACAACATACACGCAGGGATCACTTTCAACGGCCGTAGGAGCCTGCATAAGCCGCATCGCATCATATAAATTAGCCATCTCGCGAAACCTCACAAAATCGGCACTAAAGTCAACCATTTTTACAAAAAAAGAGGGACCACAAAAGGATAGAAAAGCTCGAAAATTAATAGGATTACTGAATACAAACGAGAGCACGTGGCGACAAAGTAAGAAAGAACAAATAAACGCATGCAGAGCACACGAAGGAGATACCAGTAGCAGCGTACCACATCGCCGAACACGCAAAAAGACGTCACGCAACATATATAGAAATACTGCCAACGATCCCGTACGGCAGTATATATAGATATACAGTACACGATCCCGTACTGCATTATGCGCGAAAAGACGTCACGCAACATATATAGATATACTGCCAACGATCCCGTACCGCCGCAGTATATATAGATATACAAAAAAGATGCCGCACACACACATGAAAAATGAAATTTTTCCAGAAGACCCTGCAAGTAAAATAAAGTTAATACAACCCTTCTACACGTGTTAACAAATATTTTAAGCACCCCCACAAGTTTGTAGGTGCTATAGTTCCCAAATAAACCGACAAAACAGAATCATATACAGCAAACGCTGATCAAAAGCTGAACTCCAACTCTCAAAAACTGATATTTAAACCACAGCTAATTACGAAAATATAATTATAGTAGCATGGGCTACATACAAAAACACACTAAATTACAAAAACACAAAGCCCTGACTCAAATATCAAGTCTACAATGCCATGCTCAAGAAATCATACGCGCCAATTCAAATTTTCACCAAGGTTCCGGAATGAAATTTTTCTAGAAGACCCTGCAAGTAAAACAAGGCTAATAAAACCCTTCTATATATGTTAACAAGTGTTCCAAACACCCACACAAGATTACAGGTGCTATAGTTCCAAACAAAACGACAATATGAAAATCAAAACAGCAGAAGCTGATCAAAAGCTAACTTTTAAATACCGAAATCTGAACCACGGCTAGTTATAGAAATATAATTACTGTAGCATGAGCTACACACAAAATCGCAAGAATACAAAATCCTAACTCGAATAATAATAATAACAGCAGGAAGGAAGGACTTTAGGGAAAGGATTGTATCAAGGGTCGAAATAAAAACATCCAAATAAAATAAAAATTAATCTATACATATATTTTAAAAAAAAGAAGAAAATTTTGTAAAATAATAAAATCTATAATCTATCGCCATCGGTCCACGCATCACCCCAAGCACGGCACCGGAACCCATTCCTACAACAAAAAAACAAATAAATATTAAATAAATATATAAATTGTAACGCACACGAAAGCGCCTGACGCGAAACTTACCTCCGTGCCCGAGAGGCGAAGGTAGGGGGCTGGGTCGTCCTGAGACTGCCCGCAGATCCGGCAGGACGCCTCAGGAGCGTCCCAGTCCTCTTGGTGGCACGGTGTCCACCCACCCCGAAAAGGCTCGTCCCCCACGGGGACAACACGGTAGGAAATCTAAAAAAAAAAAAAAAAAAAAAAAAGGAAATACGAAATTAGAACTAATTAAACAATATTTTTTCTCAATAACTTCCTCTGGCACGTAACTGCAAATTTGTTTAAATGCACTTTCATGAAAATATCTGCAATCATGTCAGTCCGTTCGATTTTTTTCATTTTTGTATTTATGCTTCATTAAGTAATCAATTTTACAGTTAGTGTACTAATAGATTGTTTCCCCAGGCTGTAAGGAATCAATTTTGTCTACCATGTAATTATCACTAATACCATTTGCATTTGTTCATATATCTTCAAGTAATTTGCTATCATTTGAACTATACATTGGTACCATGCGACATTTTCGTCTCACTCTATTTTTGTTGCAGAAAATACAGTTATTATCTGCAGGTAGATCAGTAGTAGGCGTCAGAGAGATCCGCATCGGTTCCGAAATTTGTTCATCTAATTAAAATAAATAATTATAATAATACAGATTATACTAACAATTAATAGAAGAGAATATTTGCAAATAAAAGACTGATCCGTGTCTCGACTGTTAAGAAGTATATTTACATATTCATTTTTCATACTAAACGTCTCGGTATTAAAGATTATTACTTTACAAATATTGATATTTTGTAAAATAATAAAAAGAAATTATGCTTATATTTAACTTCTTGTAATAAACTTGTGTCTAAATCATAACAAAAACTTATGCGAACGTACACGATCGTGCGAAATCTTAAAAATATCTTATATAAATATAAAAAAATTACTTAAAAATATCAAACTTTACGTTTGTGTGTGTATCTCTTTTTTTTATTCGGGTTGTTTTAATATTTTATGTAATTCAGTGATTAGATTACAATATAATATTTTTTAATACATCGATAATTACAAAAATTACATAACAAACAAGTAGAATATATCAATAATTCGTAAAGTACTAAAGTAATTTAAAAAATAATGATAATTTACCTGCTGTACTTGCAAATGTAGAAGCACGCGAAGAAGAGGATACGTTTGGTATTTGCTGTTCCTTAAACTTCGAGAATGTAAACACTTTGAACTGCTAAAAAAATTTTACAACAGATTGAGTGGTAACCATCCAATTCTGTCACATTCTCTAGCAAAATAATGTCATTGTATTTCATATTGTTAGCGATGCGCACTTCCAATATATATCGACACTTTTTTAATTTTTGCTCGTTAAACAACATCACTTTGTCATTGTAACTGCTATTAAAAACACATTTTCTAACACTCGCCATTGTTAGTGGCTTAAATATTTAATAATATACAAAATATATGATGAGCGAACGCTGTCAGAGCTGTGATTCGAGCGAAAATCAAGAGCGTACTGACGCTGGGTTTCTATTTCGAAATGCTGAATAACAGTCTGGGTATCGACTATATGTCTATATAGGTATGAATATACTCTGTACACCTGGACAAAACAAATGTATGTATGTATACATATATATATATATATATATATATATATATATATATATATATATATATACACACACACATATATGTATGTATACATATACATATATATATATATTTTTTATATTTATATAAGATATTTTTAAGATTTCGCACGATCGTGTACGTTCGCATAAGTTTTTGTTATGATTTAGACACAAGTTTATTACAAGAAGTTAAATATGTCTCTATTATTTGTTAGTGAAAACGTACAGTATAATATAATTATGTATATTAATTAGATGCAGAAATTGTGGAACCGATGCAGTTGTCTCCGAACTCTAGTGACGCTACCTTCAATGCATGTCCATCTACAAGTACAGCAGGTAAATATATAAGCATAATTTCTTTTTATTATTTTACAAAATATCAATATTTGTAAAGTAATAATCTTTAATACCGAGACGTTTAGTATGAAAAATGAATATGTAAATATACTTCTTAACAGTCGAGACACGGATCAGTCTTTTATTTGCAAATATTCTCTTCTATTAATTGTTAGTATAATCTGTATTATTATAATTATTTATTTTAATTAGATGAACAAATTTCGGAACCGATGCGGATCTCTCTGACGCCTACTACTGATCTACCTGCAGATAATAACTGTATTTTCTGCAACAAAAATAGAGTGAGACGAAAATGTCGCATGGTACCAATGTATAGTTCAAATGATAGCAAATTACTTGAAGATATATGAACAAATGCAAATGGTATTAGTGATAATTACATGGTAGACAAAATTGATTCCTTACAGCCTGGGGAAACAATCTATTAGTACACTAACTGTAAAATTGATTACTTAATGAAGCATAAATACAAAAATGAAAAAAATCGAACGGACTGACATGATTGCAGATATTTTCATGAAAGTGCATTTAAACAAATTTGCAGTTACGTGCCAGAGGAAGTTATTGAGAAAAAATTTTGTTTAATTTTTTTTTATTTTGTTTTTCCTTTTTTTTTTTTTTTTTTTTTTTTTAGATTTCCTACCGTGTTGTCCCCGTGGGGGACGAGCCTTTTCGGGGTGGGTGGACACCGTGCCACCAAGAGGACTGGGACGCTCCTGAGGCGTCCTGCCGGATCTGCGGGCAGTCTCAGGACGACCCAGCCCCCTACCTTCGCCTCTCGGGCACGGAGGTAAGTTTCGCGTCAGGCGCTTTCGTGTGCGTTACAATTTATATATTTATTTAATATTTATTTGTTTTTTTGTTGTAGGAATGGGTTCCGGTGCCGTGCTTGGGGTGATGCGTGGACCGATGGCGATAGATTATAGATTTTATTATTTTACAAAATTTTCTTCTTTTTTTTAAAATATATGTATAGATTAATTTTTATTTTATTTGGATGTTTTTATTTCGACCCTTGATACAATCCTTTCCCTAAAGTCCTTCCTTCCTGCTAGCAGTATATATAAAGCATGTATATATATATATATATATATATATATATATATATATATATATACACTGCTTTGGTGGGAAATTCGGGGATACGGAAAATCTTCGTTCCTGCAAAGGGGAGTAGACGCACAGGTATACGGACGGAATGGATTCGACTTCGCCGGAATTGACCCTTCGTTTCCTCAATTACGCTTTCTACGTATCCCTGCTTTTACACAGTACACTGCGTAGGCCTATACAGATATATAGACACAGTTTACAGGGGCCCAAGTCGAAAGATCTTCCTACCTGTGGTTTATTGCCCCGCGTGCGCCCTACACTCTATTGCGCTTAAGTTTATGTAGCTCTAGCATAGTCTTGACCTCGCAATAAACTTATGTTATTTTGTTATAACATAAATATATGTGTAAACAGTGGCTACATAAACTGCCAGAACTATATTCAATCATTTTTCAACAATAAAAGAACAAAAATGCCGGGCTCACCAGCGACAGCAAAATTTGCAAATCAGTAATTTGATCTTTAACAGAAGTACGAAATCCTTAATTTGAACTTTTGAAACAAACGCAAGAAATTGGGAAGTACAAAATTAGCAATTTGTACTATTATAAAGTTTAAAATCAATAATTTGATTTTTTGCAAAAGTACAAAATCATTAATTTAAACTTTGGTGATGGTCGCATGAAATTTTAAAGTACAAAATTAGCAGTTCGCACCTTTATAAAGACCAAAAACGTTTTTTGTCCTTTTATAAGGTTTAAAATCCACTATTTAGTCTTTATAAAGATCAAATTTCGATATTTCGACTTTTTGACGTCGATTTTTGTACTTTAGGGTTTAGCGTGATATAAGACATAAAATAGATATAGAGTGCAGTGATTAAATAAAAGAACTAATCATATTAATTAAAAAATTAAAAATTGATGATACTGGACAATTTTATAATGTATAAATGGCAAGATAGCAAATTCTGTTGAATTAGTAAAATATTAAATTTAAATTATCTAGGGGCGCGATAGCGCCGCTTTGGCAAGAAAAAGTACAAAGTACGATTTGTCTACGGCGCGACCCTATATACTTTGAAATTGGGGTTTCCTCTGATCCGATCCGGTCATGGAAGGAATCAGGTTTTCCTAAAGAAATCTTGGATATTATTGACAAAGTTGGTTATAAAGATCTGCGACGTTGCAATGTCGAGACGAGGAATCTCGTTCGATGCGGCCAAGCCCTGAGTGCGCGGAAGAAACAAGCGAGTCGACATGTTGTTGTCGGCGCCGGCCTGTCCTCAAGTTCGGGGAACGGGCTAGCTAACCGTCATCGTCGGCGCGAAAGTGAGCATCGTTGGCGCGCGCGCTGATAGGTCCTCCGCATGTCGCGAGCCAATCAGCGAGCGCCGATGCGCGGCTTGCTATCCGCGCGGACTGGCAACCAATCGGGAGCCAGCAAGAAGCGCGGGCCCGACGAGCACGAGACGAGCGCGAGAACGAGCGGGGAAATTCGAGAGTTCTCTCACGACTGTCGACGGAGCACGTCGACGTTTGTGAGAGTTTAAGGCGTCCTTCTCTGCTTGTCGACCCGAGGTCGACGAATAGAGGAGATTGGGAGAGTCTCCCAAGAGTGTGCGAGAGTGCGCGTATGTTACATAAAATTCATCCGGAGGACCAGAGCAGCCAGCAACATCGGCATGGGAGAGCCGAAGCCGCCAGCTGCCATCAGGTACAGGAGGAGTTCAGGAGGCATCGACGGGAGCACCGACGTACGTCCACCGGAAGCCGAGAGAAGAGAGCGAGTAAGCGAGAGAGAGAGAGAGAGAGAGAGAGAGAGAGAGAGAGAGAGAGAGAGAGAGAGGGAGACGCCGAACAAACGCGTGAGTGAGAGAGAGAGAGAGAAGAGTGAGTGAGACGAGAGAGGGGTATGCGGTGCGGGCGCACACCTAGACGTCTTCTGCGCGAGGCATCTAGCCAGCGCACGCGATGGAGAGAGCGGGAGAGAGAGAGAGAGAGAAAGAGCAGTGCGAGAAGACGCGCGTGTGTGCGAGAGAGCGCAAGCGAGAAAACCCTAGCTGCACGGAAGCAGCAAGTTGGGCTTGCCACAAGCGAGAGGCATAGCCTGCACTCGCACCAAGAAGAGAGAGAGAGAGAGGGAGATCACATTGGCCGCGCAGCGACCGACGGGAACCGAGTCGAGCGCGTACGTGTGACGCAAGAGAGAGAGAGAGAGAGAGAGAGAGAGAGAGAGAGAGAGAGAGAGAGAGAGAGAGAGAGAGAGAGAGATAGATAGATAGGTCTCTATTTGCTAGAGCAAAAAGAAAAAATAATATAATAAAGATCATAGGGACTGTGTCGAATACAGTCTAACAAATATATAAAAGATATTGTCATATAAAATCAGATGAGATCACATTTTGTCATATTTAATTATCACATTAAACTCCTCCAGCACTACGTTGTACACTTAAGGTTTGGTCAAAGACCTATCTGTATCACACGTTTGAAGTCAAAAAAGACAAATTACGTAGTACTGGAAGAGGTTTTACGGCCACGGGCCGAGTCTGACTAGATTAAAACTAGATTAATGAAAAAAATACAGCGCCAGAGGGCTCAGAGTTGTCACGATTCAGTGGCCAGCAGGTGCCGCCGTAATGCCCCTTTGAAGGAGGCGAGTGATGGCAGGTTTCGCAGAGCAGAAGGGAGAGAGTTCCAGATCCGAGCACCCTGGACCTGGAAGGCCCTAGCCCCGGTTTCAGTACTCACGGTAGGGATGCTCAGCTCCGGGGGAACTCCCCTACCGGAGGGTCTGGGCTTGTGTTTATTGAACAATGAGGCCAGATACGAAGGCTCACCGATCCGGGTTATTCTGTATAATAGAATGGCCTCAAAGTAGAGTCTTCTGGAATCGGTGCAAAGCCATTCCAAACGCCTCCGGTAGGGACTGATGTGTTCATCCCTCCTAACCCCGAAGATGAATCTCACACACGAATTGCTCAGTCTCTGTATCCGTATTCGTTGTTCGTTAGACACGTCCAGGATAGTCACAGCACAGTAGTCAATGTGTGGTTGTATAAGTGTCTCAACTAGCCTTCTGCGGAGAGTCTCAGTGGTGCAGCCCCTGATAAACCGCAGGCTATATAGGGCTTTATTTACTTTTTTCGTGATAGCATCCACCTGCGGTCTCCAAGTCAGTTTGCTATCCAGTACAACACCGAGACTCACGACCGTCTCACTGAATGGGACGATCACTCTGTCCGGCAGCGGAACCCCAGGCAAGTTCCATGATTTAATATTATTAACGTTCTTCGTGGACCCGAAAACTATAGACTTGGTTTTGCCCGAGTTAAGCCGCAGACCGGAGCTCTCCGCCCAGCCAGAAACCAGCCGCGCCGCTTCTGCCAGTCGAGCCACGCCGTCCAGGAAGTTATCTTTGTTGGTGTGTAGATAGATCTGGAGGTCATCCGCGTAAAAAAGATGTTTAATTGTGTTGCCGTGGAGTATGTTTTGCAGGTCGTTGACATAGAGGCTGAACAGCAAGGGTCCCAGGACAGAACCCTGTGGAACTCCCAGATTGGTTTCAAGCCATTCTGAAGCTCCGTTTTTATTCGAAATTACCATCTGGGATCGTCCCTGTAAATATGATTTAATCCACAGGAGAGCCGCCCTAGAGAACCCAAGTGCCTCAGCTTAGATAGTAATTTGGAAGGTGAGATGGTGTCAAAGGCCTTGCTGAAGTCAAACAGCAGCATAAGCGTCACCTTCTTTTTGTCAATTGCCATGCGTACGTCGTCAGTCAATTTTATTAACGCTGTTTGTGTGCTGTGGTGTTTTCGGAAACCGGCCTGGAAGAGGTCCAGGAGGTCGACAAGGCTAGTTGTGTCTATGCACTTGTAATCCCAGTACGAGAATGTGTCACTCGTAGGAGTGGGGGCGTAGATGTCTATCGAGACATGTATGACACAATGCTTGCCGAAACTAGGCAGCCACTCATTCTTAGAATCCAAGATCGTGTCGTTTTCGTCGGTCATGATAAGGTCAATCCATGTGTGAGACGATGAGGTATGATGTGTGGGACCATGCCGGATGATCTGAAGAGATAACTCTTCGGACAGACGCTTGATAGTAGCAGCGTCGTCTGAGTCAGATAGCAAATCCGAGTTCAGATCACCCATTATGATCTTATGACTATGTTCGCCGCATAAGTCCCGCAATACATCAAAAAGGTCTGAGTTCTTTTGCATCGGAATTTTCGGGGGTCTGTAAATAACTCCGAGTAGCACCGGAGGTGAGTCGCCCCTTTGTACGCTACAAAAAAGGTACTCTGGGATTCCAGGTTTTCCTAGACCCACAGTATCCGATGAGGGAAGCTTTTTGATTTTAAATCCATTGCGCACAAATAGGGCGACACCACCTCCGTTGACATTTCTATCCTGTCTAATGATGGAAAATCCCCCGAGGCTTACTAGGCTATCGTCCACAATCGGACCCAGCCATGTCTCCGCAAAACCAAAGATGTCGATCGAGGGGCGCTCAGCCAAAAAATTTCGGACGATCTCAATGCGAGCCCTGAGCGAGTTCACATTGAGAAAGCCCGCCCTCAAGCCACTCCCAATACCCGGCGCACTGTCAAGGGGCCTCGCGAGTCATATAGAGGGCGCGGATGAAGATGACGATGATGACGACTGTATTGAAGTTGATGCAGATGATACAGTCGTCAATGATGGCATCGATGCTGGCAAAGTTGCAACCGATTTACTTGTCAGGTCCGACTGAGGTCTGTTACTTGAAGTAGCGTCAGAGTTTTCGTCCTTTTCAGTGACAGTCATGTGTGTACTCGGACTTCGAGGTCGTTTCGAGCCGGCCTGACACGCCGAGAGAATAGCCTGCAAATCGGCAGCAGATGCAAACACGTGCGCGCACTCGCCCCCCCCCCCCCTACGCCTAGCCAAGAACCTGCCACCCGCATGCCAGACATATTTGAAGCCCAGTCCCTGTGCAATGGGCTTCAAACTTTTAAACAGGGTAAATTTCTCTTGGGACAACATTTCATTTAAATATACTTTATGTCCGGTCAAGCAGGCAGCAGTCTCCGGGTCTAGAGCCCCGGGCATGATGTTGTTTGTGGTCAGGTAGTTGCAAGCTAGCGTGCTTTTTGCTCGTATGATTTCCCTGACCAGGCCCGGGCTCGCGAGTCTTACGACGATTGATGGCAGCACACCTCGACGCGTCGCTGTATTTGCCCCGATCGTGTCATTGCTCTGAGCCCTGTTCTGTCTATGCTGGCGCTGGCGCAGTACTCTAGTGCTGGCGACGTCGCTTATTTGTAGGGCGGGAAGGACGGTGCTGAGCAGTGCAAAGGCATCTGCGCCCGAGATTTTCTCGTTTATGTTGTCAATGTTCTGAATGAGGCCGTGAATTGTGACCTCGCACTCCTCAGCAACGCCTCCCCCCGCTCCTGCGTCCCCGCCA
Organism: Trichomalopsis sarcophagae; assembly: GCA_024372645.1. NCBI lineage: Eukaryota > Metazoa > Arthropoda > Insecta > Hymenoptera > Pteromalidae > Trichomalopsis > Trichomalopsis sarcophagae. The sequence goes on along the minus strand of QLSS01000200.1, from coordinate 209,794 downwards.
GTAGTTGCCATCCGAGGAGAGGAGCATTTGTGGTTTCCTACTACCTCAGTGGCATCACGCTTAATAATACTAGGACTCGAGGCAAGTAACGGACCGCAGTCCGAAACCGGCAACGAGTCCGTGTCAAGGTCCTGGCTAGCACGATGGAGCTTTTCAAGTAGTGGCTTTGTCTGTTGCAACTCGTCCCTAAGATAACGTTTTCGTCCAGGAGCAGCTTGTTCCCGTCAAGCAGTCTATTAGACGCACTGATGTTATCAGCTAGTTGGGTCTCGAGAGCAGAGATACGGGTATTCAATTCCTCCGTACCGACTACAGCGCCCCCTTCTGCTAGTGCAGAGGCAGCGCCATGTGGCACCGAACCCCTGCTCACGAGAGCCCTTAGACCATCAAGCTGATCCTGGAGCATGTCAAATCGCTGAAAGAAAAGCTCCATCGTACTCACAGGAATTAAAATATTTGAGACACCTAGCAGGCTGGTGTCTCCCAGTGGCGCATCCTTTGCTCGGTTCTTCTTCAAGATTGCTGGGTCCAGTGCAGATGAATCTTCAATCGACGCTGATGTGAGCGGAGCGGGCGCCTGCGAGTTGGTGACCCGCCCGACAGACGCGTTTGGGCACTGCAGACTGTCCTACCGCTGCTCCGGTGAGGCAGGCGCCTGGGTGTCTGTGACCCGCTCGGCAGAGGTATTGCAGCTCGGTAGGCTACTCTCGTGATGTTGCTGCTTCGTGCTCGAGCGGAGAGGGGAGGCGATCGTCATAGTGCTGTCGCCGCGATCGCCTGACCGTGTTTTTGCACACGGCGTCGACGCCGCGCGTCTGCTGACCTAGCTCGCCGACCTAGCTCGAAGCACTGTCCCGGCGCGAACGCTCACCTGATGTTTTCCAGGAGGTGGGGATGGCTTCCTCTGCGTTGTTTTGACGCTCTGCTTGGCTGACTTGGTTGCAGGCGTCGCCACGGCAGGAGAGGATGTCTCTGGCGGGAGCGTCGCAGGCGGTGGTGTCACTGGCGTCCCTGCGTTCCGACACTTTTTGCACACTGCGTTCATCTTTCTGCTTGAACAGCGAGTGTGGCATGGAAGACGGCAGGTCGGGCACTTACTCGTTGGTGGTGTAGAGTCGTCATTACAGACGGAGCAAACCGCTGGTGACATTGCGATATCCAGTCAGGTCATGACGTCACCACGAAGGAGCAGGGATGCCAACGGCCAAGATGAAAAGTCCGCCAGAAACTCGCCAAATCACTCCTCTGCGCTCCTAACCTCTCCGGGACACTACAGGTTTTGAACGGTCTCCCTGGCTCTTTTTAAGGAGCCATGCAGTAATGCTCCGGAGCGTGGAGCCTGCGGGAGGCCAGATTTTCTGAAAATATCCAGACTCACACGGAGTCAGTCAGAAAACAGCCGAAAATCGGGCTCGAAGACGGAGCGATCCGACACGCGTGTGAGACTCGCCTGAAGCAGAAGCGAAGAGAGAGAGAGAGAGAAAGAGAGAGAGAGAGAGAGAGAGAGAGAGAGAGAGAGAGAGGGAGAGAGAGAGCCAACTGTCAACGGACTGGACCTGGGCCTGAGGCCTGCCGTCTGCTGCACGAGTGCGGCTCGTGCGTGAGCGCGCCAACATAAGCCCTGCGTGGCTACATTGTGCGCGGGAGGCATCATTGCCACCGCGTTGTAGAGAAGGGCTGGGCGAAATATAAGTACAATAAAGTGATAACCATTGTGTGATTATTTTCCCCTTTCCCAAACGTGACGATCGCGTCAAATCCCACGAAACAAGAAAAATCCTAGCGCATGCGAGGCGTTAGGTGTTGCGCACCTGGGTTGGGAGGCACAGCGTCGCAGATCTGCTGCGCCAACTCACTAAAACAATATAAAATATGTAAAAAGTTGTGAAGTATATTTTAATGTAGCAATTAATAAGTTAATTACCGAGTTGGTGCTAAAATTATACTCCAAGGTCCTTGATCCACTTCATCAGTGCGTTCAATTTTAGGCAGACTTGTAATCCACAACAAAAGTGGTATAAGGAAAGCCAGCGTTTTACCGGAACCAGTTTCGGCTACACCGATAATATCGCGATTTTGTAAACCGATTAGAATGGCCTGTCGTTGAATAGGCGTGAGATCTTTATAATCAACTTTGTCAATAATATCCAAGATTTCTTTAGGAAAACCTGATTCCTTCCACGACCGGATCGGATCAGAGGAAACCCCAATTTCAAAGTATATAGGGTCGTGCCGTAGACAAATCGTACTTTGTACTTTTTCTTGCCAAAGCGGCGCTATCGAGCCCCTAGATAATTTAAATTTAATATTTTACTAATTCAACAAAAAAAAATTAAAACTCTTCGTTGTACTAGTATTTTTTACTTCTTTCCACCTCGCTAAACATTTTAAGTAAATATTATTCTTCCATAAATTTTACGTGTTTCGTAAAATGAAACAAAAACCTCTGCTGTTTTTCTACTCGAATTTCTACATTATCTATACTTACAGTGTAGTTAATGTCAAATAATAAATCAAATAAGTAATTCTGATTTTTTTCAGAATTTTTGACGCAAATTTAAAAAATTTTTGCGTCATATTTAAAATTTGCGCAGTGCTGCCACTACAAAATTTGAGGAAAAAAAATCGCGTCCGAGATACGGCGTTTCCGAAGCTGCGGCTCAGATACGGCGTTTCCGAAACCTCAGCTGAGATACGGCGATCCCGAAGCCACCGCCGGGATACGGCGTTCTCGAAGCCGCGGCTGAGATACGGTGATCTTCCAGTCAGCCGTCGATATCTGATTGTCGGACTGGCAGCAGCAGTTCACCACGCAGCGTCACCTTCAACTGCATCCTCGACACTGACGTCCTGGCACATCCCGGTACCCGATGATGCTCAGCAAAGGACGCCTTTAAACACCGACAACCTAGGGCTCCGGGTCGTCAGCCTCAGCTACGTCAACATCATCAAAACCATTCCCCAGGGTGACCTTTTCACTCCTAAGGCCTTCCGCTAACGACTCCTGGACGATGCGCAGCAACCTCCGGACGAGGACATTACAGCCCCAGCAGATATCTTTTTTTTTAGTTTTCAACTGAGCATCGCTGGCCATAGGTTTCTGCGGACATATTTCTGGGCCCAAGTCCATCCAGCCAATAAGGACCTGACGACTCTGGCTCATCATCATCATCGCAGCCTCACTTCATTCGGGCTCAGCAGCCCTTATTAGCACAGGCGCCACGTCACGCATCCGCCGCCTCCCTTCCAGGCAGGGCCCCCTCTTCAGGAAACTCATCATCGTTCCTCGGGAAGTCTGCCCTTGTCACTGGTGGGAGAGTAGCTGTGGCGGTCCCCTTCTACCACCACACGCGGCTCGACGTGCCACCTAGCGGAGCACCACGACGTGGCGAGCGCGAGGGAAGCTTGTGAGCTCAGTCATTTTTATCAAGCAGACTCGGCCTGGCAGTGGGTGCGAACATACCTAGTCAACTTGTACATAGTTTAATATAATCTAGTCTCAATCAGCACTCAGTTTTATTATTATTCTCTGTACCCTGTCTGTTCGTCCTTTCCTACCTTATCTCCTATAAGGGAGCGTAGAAAAAGAGATAGGAAGCGACAGAAAGCGTAGAAGAAGAGATCCAACCATCAATCTCTAAATATATAGTTATACACTCTCCGCCCGCCCGTAGCTTCCGCTGTTGCCGCCGCTGACCAGCGGCGCTGCTAATGTTCTGCTGCTGCTACTCAGCTGTGGCCCGAAGCGTCGGCGTGAAGAGTGGGGAAGCGGAAAATATCCAAGTATTTTCCATAATTATATTTGGATGACTTTAGTTTTTTGAATATCTTATGCGTACACTGCGGAGCTTGTACGGGGTGTTACAACTCAGTGCTTTTATAAATATATAAATTTTGTAGAGAAATGGTAGTAGGGTTTGCAGGTCCGTGCATATTTTTGCAGACGTTGGGTGGCTCCTTTTCATTTATGAAATTTGTTAAATATATCAATATGTTCATAGTTAATTTATTCGTTTTTAAGCCTATTTTACTATTATAATAACTTTAAAATAATCTCCTTCAGAAATGTCAATTTATAAATAAATAATTTATATTTTATGGTTACAGAAGTTTCTATATTCAGCGTTGAAGGATGTCATCTTCATACTGAAATCCGACAAACTTATACAGATTCCCGACACATAGTTGTTAAAACTTGAACGGCTGTTTATTCATGGTTAACCGGCATAGTACAGTACATAACAATATTTATTGATTAGAAAATTTGAAGAGTATAGGAAATACTCTGATATTTCATGCCTGAGAAGTTTTTCTAAAATGCACTGAATACAAGATAAATCTGAAAATTTATTTAATAACTTGTCTGATATAGATATGTCTGACCGGAAATTATAGAACAACTTGTTGTCGCACTTGTCTGACAATTTTAGACTTTGACTGAGACACAACTAAAATGAAATCCAAAATAAGGGACGCACGCGTAACAACCATCCATAAAGAGAGGCCTGAAAGGCTCAACATCGAAAACTTTATGACGTACGCTATAAAGAAAAAGAGAAGAATTAAAATCAGTTTTGAAAAACTACTTAGTTTAAATGTGCTCTTTGAATACGCCATGGCTTGAATTTTAGCCATAACATCAAAGAAAATATACAAAACATTATTTACCACTAGATGATTTAAACAATATTTATCTATACAAATTACTGTATGTTTGACAATTTATATTAATTTATCATCGCTCAAAACAGTTGTCAAAGTAAAATGAGTAAACTAGACGGTTTATAGTTTTCTCGTTAGAATTGTTGTTAATCAATATTAAAAAGGAAACAGTGAAAAGATATATGAAGGACAGTAGTAATGTGTAAATAGTCAAAAAAGTAAATACAGTTAAAGTGGACTCTGTTAATTCAACGACAATTAATAAATGTGACTTTCTACGAAAGCTACTCGCAAATGAATTACTTCATATTGTACCTTTACTTTGAATTTTTTGGATTATTTAAACAAATGTTTCTATTGTATTTGTTATTTATTCATTTTATTGTAATGATTTCTTACTGCTATGAAAATTTACAAAAACATATTTCTAAGAATATTTTTTTTAACATGTAACCTATTAGTAAAATAGATATATACTGCGAATGTAAGTCAGCCATGATTTTTAGCTACGATGCATAGTTTCATTATATTACATAAATAATTTAAGATAGGTATAATATTTTGAAATACAAATATAATGATGTTCTTTAAAGTCTGGCATATGTATTTACTTATTACTTATATCAATTTCTAAACTAGACTCAGCTGCTCTATTATTGCATCTTTTGGTGAATTATTTAATAACATCAATTGTTTTCATGCATCACTCATTATGTCAGTCTGATATATGGATAATGCCACATAATTTCGCTTGCGTATTTGTCGTTCGTTGCTTGAAAATTCTTACAATCATCCAAATTTACGTTCGGAAAACCTTGCTTCACGTAACTATTGTGCGCGATTTCTCACGCGAGAATTCACGTTAATATTAACGTTAGAAATCACTCATGAAATTAAAGTATTTGTTTTAACATAAATAAATTAAGTTATTTTGTTTTTACTAAAAAATTATGAAAAATAGATTTGTTGCTTATCTAAAAAAATGAAAAAGAAATTTGCCCCAACCCAGGATTGAACACCGGTCCTCCACTTCACAATCCATTATTTGACCGCCTGAGCTATTTGTACTGTTGTGAGTCTTAAAATTCTATACTGCTTTTACCTGAAAATATGTTAGATTTATAACTTTGTTCAGTTTAGACGTATACAATAACATAAAATTTGAAAAGATCTAAAATATTTACAAAGTTAACATTGATATTTATAATAATTTAACTCATTTCAATTAAAATAAATATTTCAATTTTATGAGTGATTTCTGATGTCAGTTTTAACGTGATTTTTCACGCGCGAAATCATGCCTAACTATCGTTTTTACAATTTCTAAATACGACGTATTTTCCGACATACCTTCCTTTATTAAAATTATTCTAACTTTTCTCTGCTTACGGTTTACTACTGGTTTTGTAAGTAAAGTTGTAAATTTAGAGTGTGAATAATAAAAATTAAACTTTTAAATTGTAGAATCAAGGTTAGTACAAACCTCAATTATAACACTCCATAGGTCGAAATCTTTGCAAAAATCTAAAATTTTTTAGGTAGTTAATTTTAATTCTTGCATTTTTTTCAAATAATCCAATTGAGTATAACTAGTCTTTTTCCTTAAATTTTTTACGACTAATAAAATAAAGATTTCTATATTTTTGTTGTTTTGTACTGATCTATTATTATATTACTAGACTTCATAAAACCGTTATCAATTCTTTGGCACATAGTTTCCTACAAACTTATGTCTTATTTCTTCTACCAAGTGTATTTAAGAGCGCGCTACATTTTAAGGTTAAAATTTTTTAATTTAGCGCCATTAAAACAATCAATCATGGTAAATTTTTATCAGATATTAACTACAGCGACTCCATTAACTAATCACATTTCTCGATTCATTAAAGTCAACTAATCCATTTTTGGCTTTATTTTTTTGGTATCACGTTTTTTAAAAAGGAATATCAGGATTATTTTATTCCACATATAACTCTCTTAAGGGGACGAAATCAATTTTAAACCCTGAAAAAAAGATTTGGGATAGAAATTACAAATTTAAAGTTAATTATTTAAAATTTTTTCGAGTGATATTTGGTAATACTATCTTTACTTTTACCGCGGTAAATCATTTATTACATCCATTTTCCCTTGGTAACACTCGGTGCAATTTGTTCGGGAATTTTTACACCATACATAGGATTCCAAGTAAACAAATGGTTCTTTTGGGCTAAAATTTTAGGAGGATGCTTTGTTTTGTACACCTGTAGTTTTGGTATGAATCCGGGCATTTTAATTTGAATAAGTAGAAAATGTTTTATAAATAAAAAGGTTGCATAGTAAGCGAAAAAAGGAAAATATTCAGTATTTTTATCGCCAAGGATTTGCTACTCGGATCATTCCTAAAAATATTGTAGACGTAGATAATAATAGAACTCTTTGTACGCATAAGTGCTTTTTTCTAGTATAGCGAAAAATTTCAAACGAATTTTTTCGTAGCATGATAGAAATTTCGATGAAAGCTAACTACAAATAATTATTGCATACCTGCTTTTGGATTTACGTTTACGCGTAAAAGGAAGTTATTGCAAAAGTTTTTATTTATTAGCCTCTTGTTATAATAATATCTTATTTTATTTTGATCATAATTCAACAACTTTACATTTATTGCGGATAAAAAATAAATTTACTTGAAATAAAGATAGTCTATCATACTGACACCATTTGTAAAAGCATGTAGTTGTGACGGACGGAAGAGACGAGCCGGAAAGCGAAAAAGAGTAGACGCAAGCTTGAAATGCGGACTCCGAGATTAACAAGCGGGAGCTCTAACCACTGAGCTAACGGCTGCGATACAAGCGCATGCTATGTAGTACGGTTGTGCGGACTCCTATTGCTGACTCGTATCGCAGCTTGCGTTGCCGATATTATTTATGGGTGCAACTCGCATTTTTATTAAGCAACGCACCTTCAATATCATCTTGTAACTGTCAGATAAGCTAGAGTACTAATGTAAATTACTTCTATAATTAGTTTGTAAATGATCTAAGTAGTTATACTTTTTAATATCACGTGCATCGAAAACGCGCTTTTCGCCTACGAAAAAGTGGAGCGAAAGTTATGAGGCGAAAGGCCTTTTTAGTGTTTGTGTGTGTGTGTTTTTTTTATTATTTGTAAGGCGTAGGCAGAGCAAGCTCAGCACAAGTGGCCTTTCGACACCGGATCCCCACCGGCACTACAATAACATACTACTTTGGTGGGGCCATGCATAGCCTAAATGGCTTCTCCTTTGAAGTTTGACTATTCCATACGTCCCCCGTTCACCAAGGTGATTGGGGGTTCAGTGTCAAATACGTCTTCTTTTTGCTGCATCTACCAGTCATCTGCTTCTATCCATGTCCACTCAGGAACTGCGTTAGGTAGAAGTTAACTTCCCCATGTCTTCTTTTGATCCAGTCATCTATACTTGGTATGAGGCGGTACGTCCACCGCCCCTTACTGCTGGAGTCCCATCTTTTTTGCCAATCTGTTATTGTCTTCTTCCTTTCGGCCTCCCAAGTTTCTTCGTTGGTTCCGCCGCTGTCTCGTTGCTTTTTTTCATATATCCTTTTTCTCTCTATCGCTAGTAGGTCAATTGGCGGGAGTCCTGCTATGACGCAGGCCACCTCGTCTGATACCGTGCGGTAAGTAGACGCAACCCTAAGTGCATTTCGTCTGAACACTGATGACAGTTTCCGTCCATATGTCTTAACCGGCATAGCTTCCGCCCAAATAGGGGCTCCGTACAACATGATTGACGTACTGACGCTTGCTAGTAGAGTCCTGCGTTTCTGGGTAGGTCCACCCGCGTTCGGCATCAGCAGTGTAAGTGCTGCAGAAGTTTTTGCCGCTTTATTGGCGGTTGCTTCCAAGTATTGTTTGAACGTAAGCTTTGCGTCCAAGGTGACACCTAGGTATCTAATATTCGGCTTAGAGGTAATTTCATAGCCGCCTATCGTCAAGGTATTTGTTTCCGTTTTTTTTCTGCTAGGGATTAAGACTGCCTCTGTTTTATGGCCTGCAAGCTCTAGGTTAGCATTATTTAGCCACTTCTGTATCTCCATTATCGCTTCATTGGCGATGTCGGCTACTTCTTCTTTTTGTTTTGCTACCACAACTAAGGCTATATCGTCTGTGAAGCCAACGATCATTGCCCCTTGTGGTAGTTCAAGTCTAAGTACCCCATTGTACATGATGTTCCACAGTAGAGGACCAAGTACTGATCCTTGGGGAACTCCTCCAGTTACTTTGTAGCTCATCATGCCCATCTCGGTCTCGTACAGCAGGGTTCTATCCGTAAGGTAGTCAGATATTACCCTTCTGATGTACGCAGACACTTCCATTTTTGCTAGTACCTGTTGTATTTTGCTCCAATTCGCCGAGTTAAATGCATTTATAACATCGAGGGTAACAACGGCGCAGTACTTTTTTGTACCACCTTTCCAACTTTATTTTTTATTTTATTCAATCCAGAATATTACAGAGTATAACTAGTGTAGTTATACTCAGAGTCTTGCAGAGGTAAACAGGTTACCTGTTCGCAAGCCCTGGCATTACAAACTAAAAAAATACAAATATGAAAAACGCTTAAAACTAGTAAAAAATAAACTTTCCATCTTATTCTATATTTAACAAACTAAAAGCATCAATCTCACGCTCATTATTTACTCAAATTTATTTCGCACGCAGTGATAACAAAATCATTAAAATAATAACAATGTTGAATAACATCAATACATAATCAACAATTTATTTTAATCCACCTTCTTATTAAATTTTTACCCGATGGTTTTTTTATATCTACTACTTTTAGATCATTTGGTACTGCATTGTATGTAATGATAGCTTTGTTAATATTTTTCTTATCATTGACGCTTTTATAACTTTTAGGTACAATTAAACTCTTTTTCCTAGTAACACTTGTAGAACTTAGGTACTGGGTTTTGAGGTCGTTATAATGTAGCCTTATTGCCTCGAAGATAAATAGTTGTACCAGGTTTAGAGGGCTGTCATGTACGTTGAAACTGTTTTTATAAATTATTTTCAGTATTTTCTGTTGTAATTTTTGCACTAGATCTCGATAATTTTTATACACTCCACCCCAGGCTAAGATTCCATAGCTTATCATGCTATGGAAAAAAGCATAATATATCATTCGTAATGTTACCGTCGACATGATGTTAGCTAGCTTGTAAAAAATATATACTAAGTACTTCGTTTTCTTAATTATATATTAAACATATTTATCCCACTTTAAATTATAGTCAAATACAATTCCAAGGTATTTACAGCTCTCCACTCTAGTCAACAATAAGAATTCATACATATTACTTTCAGCCTCTAACCAATTCTCTCCAGTGGCAATTATGTCAGTATCATCAGCATAAGACAGTATATAGTCCAGAGGGATCTCCTTCAAGATATCATTAATATATAATATAAATAGTAGTGGCCCCAGGATAGTACCTTGAGGGACACCTGTGTTTATTAACAAAAAGTCACTTTTGCTGTTTTCAATTTTAACTGTCTGGTATTTATGATCAAGATAGCTTGAAAGAAAATCAAATGCCTGATCCCTAATACCTATATAGTAAAGTTTTTTAAGCAGTAATTTATGATCTACCGTATCGAAGGCCTTGGCCAGATCAAGAAAAGTTACAATAGTTGGTATATTCCTATCCATATTATTATATAATACTTCAGTGATATAATTTAACGCATCCTTTGAGCCAATATTTTTTCTAAATCCATATTGATGCTTAGATAGAATATTATTTTTATGGACAAATTCATACAACCTATTGTATATTATTGTTTCAAAAATCTTCGCAATGTTAGATATGAGTGATATCGGCCTATAATTATTGATGCTATGCTTCTCACCTGCTTTATATACTGGTACGATTTCAGCCTTTTTCAGAGCATCAGGCCAAATCGCATTTTCAATATTGAAGCATTTTCAATACACATATTAAAGATATGTGTTAATGATACCGAGATACAACTTCCAAGAATCTTTAAGGTCTTGATATTTATGTTATCAAAACCACCGCTTTTTAGCTTCAGGTTAATTATATTTATTACCTCAATTGTACTTGTAGGTTTCAGAAATATTGTATTTGGATTTGTATCTGGATATTTAAATTTAGATCCAATTTTTCCTACCCTGTTTATTTATACTTTTTTTCGATTTAGCTTGTTCTATACATAACTTAATCTTATCTCTTAAATTATTTATAGCCATATTTGGATCTTGCATTGACAATATTTTAGTCCAGTTGATGGTAGCCGCGATATGTTTAATTTTGTTGTAGTTTAATAATTCTATAGGTTTGTTCAATTTTCATTTTGTTGACTGCAATAAAAATAGGGTAGTGGTCTGTTATAGTAGCTTTGAGTTTATTAGTAGCTGTATCAATGTTATTAGTTTTTATAAATATATTGTCAATGCATGCTCCTTTGGCTAAACCTAAGGTCGGTCTTGTTACACCAACAAATCCAGATTTAAAACCTTTTTCTAGAAAATTGCACAAAAATTCCTGGCTCAAGTAATCGCATTCTAACAGATCTACATTAAAATCGCCAATCACGAGATGATTTTTAATATTTTTCTTTTTAATTAAATATTTATTTAGAGCCATTATAAATTCAGTTTTAGGTATTTCGTGTGACCTGTATATGGACGATATTTCAATATTACTATTACTATTTAACTTAATTCTAGTATTTACAATCTTAATTCTACCATATTTAACTACTTTTGTATTTTGTACTAAATTATATACAATGATTATCTTGTTCGACGGTTTCAGTGCATATTACTACAGATGGTTTGATACATAGACTCTCAAATAAAATTTTCACTTTATCGAAATTAGCATTCATACTTCTAACATTTAGGTGCATAATTAAATCATTTTTTTACTAATAAATTTGTTAAGATTATCAATACAATTACAAGTTCTTTCTTTCCGAATTGAATCATTACTTATAGAGTCTAAATATTCAAAAGTAGCCATTTTTATCTATTTAAATTTAGATTTTTACCGCTTCTAAATCTTGATCCTCTCTGGTTAGATTGACTTGCGTAGAGAACGGCTGTTGACTCGTTGCAGAATTCCGTCGACCTTGTTGTTGCGTAGTTCCAGCTTTGATTCGATCTTGATTTTTCTTGGTTATATCGATTTCCGTTGAACCTTGATCTTGTTGGGGCTGTTGATAAGTTACCGTCCTTGTATGGTAACCTGAGATCATAGATGGTAGGTTTCATCGGATAGTCGATTCTTTCTATGTATGAGTTAATTTTCTTTTTGTATATGTTGCATAGGTTGTGATCACTGGCAACATGTTTAATGTCAAAATTGGTGTTATAGTTAACATTAGGATATTCACAATTTAGGCACTTTGTTATATTGTTTGAGCAGTCATTGGTCTTATGACTACTGCATATTTTAGACAGACTACATTATTTTTGCATTTGTTTCCACTATGACCATATCTACCACAGTTGAAACATGGTCTTATACTTAAATAATCGTAGACTTCGCAGCTTTGGTATGTACGAAGATTTTGCTGTTATTCTCCTTGATGAACTTCTATACATCAGAAGGAACCTGCATTAATACTGTTGTTGTAACGCTACGTTTGATTTGTACGTATGTAGGGCTATGTTGCTATTTATTTGAAAACCTACTGAAATTCCTCGAGTTTATATCTCTCTCTATTTCAGCTGGACTCCAATTCAAGTAATTGTCGAAACCAACTATTTTTATTTTAGGATTTATAAGTTCTTCTTTCATAACCAAACAAACTCCTTCAAAGCTTTCCTTTAGTACAGCTTCAGTTAGATAAACACTATCACTATTTACTATTTACAGTTAATGACTAGTTCTTCTTTTTTGTTATAATACATATTTTTAGTTTGTATCTTTTTCTCGCATTAAGCACTCAATAACTTTCTTTTTCATATCTATACTCTCATTGACCATGTTATTTATTGTTATTTTTGGCACTTTTTTACGGAGCGGTTTAGGCTGGTTTATCACCTCAGCATAGGATGCCCTAGGTAAAACACTATCACACTGTTTAGTTACAAGTTTTTCCTTCAATAAATTATTTTTTTCTCACATTTCTTTGACTAGCTGCTTCAATAGTAAATTTTCATCTTTTAGAATGTTGTACTTCTCATTGATGTCACAGTTCAGTAGATCTTGTTCAGAAATTGTTACTTCCTTTAAAAGTTCTTTCCTTACTTCTTCAGATTTCAATTTTGCTGACTTACTTATGCTGCCGTCTTCAATTTTTGAGGTTATGTCCTTGTAGCTATGTTCTGGGCTAACTATTAAGTTGTTACTCACTTGCAAATAATTTTTTTCTTTCTGCGCTAATCAGCTTGGATGATACGCTGCATCACAGATAATACAAACAATTGTTGATGCTTTCGTTTGTTTATGGCAGTTAAAATAGCTGGGACACTTGTCGGGAAGCAACCGCGCTCCCGCCATGTTGCCGACCTTTTCCCTCTTATTGCTGAGCGTGCTGTATTTACCACTAAGCCGATCGGGTCTAGCGTCGATCTACACTTACGAAAACCATACTGATGTTTCGCTAGTCCTCTTGCCCCTTCGATAATCCTTCCATCCTAATGTAGATTATGCGTTCGTATATTTTGCCCTGCGTAACTAAGATGCAGAGCGATCTATGCGACGATCCTTCTTCCGGCGGCTTATTACCCTTTGGTAGCAGCACAAGTCTCTGTTTTTTAGGTTAAAAGAAACTTTCCTTCTTTTTGATATGTGTTGTACAAGTGTATGAACTCCTTTAAATAGGCCTGGATAGCATGTTTCAACGCGTAGTGCCATCGTCCAAGACTGCCTTGGACTGCCTATCTAACTTATTTAGAGCGTGTGGGCTCTAATAGGAGATCCCCTGCCACCGTCTTGCGTATTTTGTTGACGCTTTTCCCTAAGTCCTTTAATGAAGGATCGGCCTTCATTTTTGACAGTATCTCTGAGTAGCTCTTCCCTTCCACAGCCTTCAAGACCAGAGCATCCGTTCTATGGGGTCTGGCTCTTCCTTGCTTATCCTTTCTGACCCTTCTGCTGTTTTCAGCGTTCGGGGCAGTGGCATCTTTTTTACTCGTTCTTTTTTCTTTCTTTGCTTTCCTTGTGACAACTTCTTACCACGGTGACTTCTCTGTCCGGATCTGCTGTTTTTCAGCTTTCTTCTCTGGCCTCCCAGGAGTAACTGGAGCTTTGTTTGCTTCGTCTGCTCTTTTGGCCCGCAGAGTCGGGGTAGTCTGGGTGGTCTTACCCTTCGTTCCGGGACGTTGGCACTGTAGTAAATCATCCTCTGCGCTGTACAAGCTTTTATAAATGACACCAAGGCTTCGTGTCATGTCTTTTATTGTCTTATGCACGTTGTGCTTGTCTTTCAGGAACTCCTTAAGTACCTGAATTTTTTCTCCCAGACGCTCCAGCTGGTCGTTTCGTCATTTTAGGTTGCAGTCCTAGTTTGACTTACTGCCTCCTTGGTTTATTACCTGCTCCTGCGAAGCTATTGCCAGTTATTAGGTAATTTTTATTGGACTACGCTCCATGGCATTAGTTTCTATAAAGATTGTCGCATTTATGCTTTCCAGGGCCAAGAAATCCACCTTGGAACCACATCGGTCGACTATGTGTGTGTGTGTGTGGGTGTGTGCGTGTGTATGTGTACGTGTATATAAACATATCCACACATACATATATCTGAGGCCAAAGTGTTTGTTCCCTAGGAAGCCCGTCTCATATATTTATGTATATACCATCGGTCTGTGTGATATCGAACACAATTCAGATCTACAATACGATCCTACTATGAGATACTGGACGAGTCTGCTTTTTCAGGCAGGCTAAAAGGAGCGTTATCAATGCACTAATTATAAAAAGCACGGCACACAACTTAGGGCGAATTGGCTTTTACAGACTAGGATGATTGTTGAGCACTCGTGTCTGTTCTGAGCGCCCGCGGCCCTCTTAACTCCCGCTCGTGCTCAAGCATCATCCTCGCGTGAAAAAGCCAACTTTCACCCCTAGTTGTGTAATGTACTATTAACCGCAAGCTCTAGATATAAGTTTTAATCTAATTCAATTTAACGTTTACTATAGGTTGATAGCTACTTTATTTTTAACTAAAAATACAGGCTTCCGGACATTCTAGGACTTACGCAGATACTTTCACACTCTAAAACCGCTGCCAATTCTTTGGCACGTAGCTTCCTCCAATAAAATTTATAGTTACAATAGATACAATATAGGTGGGGATCATTGCAACGATAATTTTGCAGATAAATATTAATGCTGAATATATCTTACCGAAGGGTAAATTTACCGAAAGATGGAACTGTCAACGGTCAGAATATTCGATTTTCAAAAGTGCCGAAAAATTATTCACGACAGCAACTTTACTTGACATGATTTGTTTCTTTAGTATTTTTAACTTTTGGTATTTTTATTTATCTGCAAAATAAGCTTCTGGTACATTTCTCCCCACCCATACAATATTGTTCAAATATACAGTATATTAATGATTTTTTAAAATACTTTCACTCTTAATGATTTTACTCATGGAGCTGCCTCACAATATCAAAGAAAACTTTAAACCTTATTATTTTAAATAGACCCTGGTGAAAATATTGATGTGATTTTGTGATGTATTAAAATTACGTATTTCTTCATGTAATTTTGATATGCGATTTGTGACGTCAGTTTGTTATGTACTGATTTCAAACGTTTCATCACGTAATTTAATGACTTTTTAGAAAAATTGAAATATTTCAGCTTCACGAAACATTTTTCCGTGATTTAAGTATGTTCTTTGATTACATAAATATTTAGTTCTAAATAATCCCAAAAAATCTTTTTTTCAAAAGTGAAAACCTTGTCAAGAAAAAGACTAATAAACGTAATGAAATCTCTAAATATTAAAATGTTTTCACTTTTGAAAAAAGATTTTTTGGGAGATTCCATATCTTTTACAAAGCATATCCTCCTTGCTATTTCACTTCATCAAATCTCGATCTATTCGATAGACAATAAGCTACTATTGCTTTAGACATTGATCGTATCGTGCATATAATCGTATAGCATTATTATATCCATATAATCGCGTGTGTCGCTGAATAGCAGACGAATGTCAATAAAGTAGATGAAACCACTGGTGTGTAATACCTAATATAATATTCACCGGAAGTCACGTGACCGGATGAGACGAAAAAATCCGGAGAGGATAGAAACTCTGAACTGAACGAAAAGAAATATACCGAGCAAATTTTCAACTTGCAATATTATGTTAATAAATTAATATTTTTGGATGATTCTTTTTAATCATGATAGATTATGTTAATATATTCAAGTAGATACCAACAGATTGCGCATACAATATAGTAATGATTTTGTGTCAGCCGCGCCACACACTTTTGCCAGCACACTCGACACACACACGTGCGCGAGTCCACGCACACGCAGACCCAGACGACCGTGCCTCGAACAGCACGACCCGGATTAACACTCACTTAATGCGGATTCGTCTTTCGCGTCGAGGAGGCAATAAAGCGTTCGAGACTCGCTCGAAAGTTTTATTGTAGCCGCCCGCATCTCGACACTTACGACCTACCCTAGATTGCACCCGGGTTTTTCCTGGCGTAGTATAATTGCTAGAGCCACGGATGCGCGCCGACGCTCAAGGATTACCGGCGTAATAAAACAGCAAACAGCTGGCCGCTTGGGCCAGCCGACCCCCCCCCCCCGCTGACGCGCTGCCCGGACTGCGCACGCTCTGCCCCTGCCAATCCGACCGGTTGGTCGGTACAGGAGGCGGAGCTCACAAAACCTCCGACGGACGATATCGGAGGGCAGAACGTTAGTAACACTAGAGACACGACACGAGTCGCACGCACTCCAAGCTACCGGCACTCGACTACACGCAAGTTTGAATAAACCTAAGTACGACACACACCACGAGTTCGTCATTTTCCATCACCTTTCCTCACTCCCAAAATTTAAATGCTCTCGAGATTTTTTTAAGGTTAAGAAAACCCAATTTCAAAGTATATAGGGTTGTGCCGTCGACAAATTATACTTCGTACTTTTTTCTTGCAAGCGCGACGCTGTCGCGCTTCTTGATTACACTATTAAATACTTTAAATTTTTAAAATGAGTGGCCATATAGGTGCTACGATGCAGATGATAGTGCTGAAAATAGGGGCTAATGAGCGATAAATATTATCTTTTTATATTCTTTAATTTAGTGAAAGTATTCAAAATAATTAATGATGAAACGCTAGAAATCTGTACATAATAAACTGATGTCACAAATCACGTATCAAAATTACATTAAGCAATTATACGAGACAAGGTCTCATTTCCTCGGGATGCACTCGAGGCTCGCAGTGGACCGGCCCAGGTCAAATATGGCTAGGTGCAGTTTACATGCACGAGTATCGTGAAGCGATACGCGTGCCCACGGGGGCGGCAGGGAACGTAGTTTAAAGGAGACTGGAAACGGGTCCGCAGAAATGACTCCGAACTCAATCATTAAATTTAGAAAAGAAACGAATATATTGTCCGTACTCAGAATAAGGTACACGAGCACACACGCGGGTGTGCGAGACGCAGGTGAACGACGTATTCTTGTTATCGCATTTTACTAATATTAAATTTAACATTTCATGGGAAAATATTAAATACAATAGTAACTGCAAATGCTATAGCAAAAACAATGCAATCATAATAATTAGTCTGATACTGTACTTGTTTAAAAGATATTTGTAAATCATCTTTACTTAAAACAGCCTATCAATAAAAATGTTATGATCATCATCAAAACATTTTTTGTTAATGCTATCAAAAATTTGTATTACGTTGTCTTTGTACCACAAACAAATCGAGTATCTATCTGCACTTAAACAAGAAAAAAATATTTGAATATATTCTTTATGTCTATTAATAGATTGAATACTAGACAACCTCTAAAAATTAACTGTATATTGCATATCAAAAATCAAGTAAAATTTCAAAATGGTGTTGAATTCAAATATATGGTTATTATTTAATTGACTTTTAGAATTAGAAATTCCATAATTAACTAATTAATTGGTTGAAGTGATTTGCAGAATAAATTTTTCTTACGTCTTTTTTAAACCAATGTCAAATCGACAGTGACGAGTTAACGTAGAAAACTATAAAATTTTAATACATTTGCGACGTGTCGTTAGAATAATGACATGCGATTACAACACATAATTTCGAGCCGTTGGTTCTCAGATGTATTTGTGAGAAATGCATCGGGGGATCAACAACGGTGGATTGTATTTTCTGTCATCCGGTACGCCTGGGGTTCCTAAACTCACCCGTCAGCGCCGGAGCCAGAGGTGGCTTCCCGGTACTGACGGAAAGAGCATCACTCGCGGACATAGCGCCAATGCGACCAAGCGGGAACCCTGGGTCGCTGTTATATCGGTAGATCTATCATGCCTGTTGCTGGTAAAGACACCAGGAGGCTTCGCGTCGTCCTCGGGAATACGATAAGATCCGAGCGCGATAGCCACGAGGCCGCAACTGACCGTTGCTCATCCTCGCCGCGCATCTCGCTCGCAGAAATATTCGTACGAGTATGTAAGCGCCGAGCCGCGAGCATATAGCAGCCGCGATAGAATACAGCCGCGGAGAGAGGAAACGCGCGCGTGAGCCTCGGAGAGAGAGAGAGAGAGAGAGAGTCCCGCAGCTGACTCGCGTACAGTAGGCGTAAAGCCGCGTGGACACTCGTGAGCGTTCTTGGAAACTATGGCGCGTCGCCACTAGCAGTTTCCGTACTACTTGTTATCGTCGCGACTTACCGCGTTAGGTGGCGTCAGGATGAGACAATAGTGCCAATTCGTAATTGGCGCCGCAGGACGCCATTAATATTCATTATGACTCGCATTCTTTCGTGCGGGAGAAATAATATATAGAGGGCGTTCCAAAGGCGTCTTTTCCGGGACGCGCAGGGGTCTTGCGTCGCGATGAAGCTTCCTCCTGGTCAATTCGTCGTCAACCCTGGAGCCGAACAGTTGGAGCAGTTGAAGTAGTAGTCCTTCGTTGTAAAGTCGTAGAGTCGTACGTATGGAGTTGTCGAGTCGCGAGTTTCTAGAGTCGCGAGTGTTCGCTTAAACCACGAAGGAAGTTGTCACGAAAGAGATCGCGTTTTCTCGCCGTTTTGGTTGTTGTACGAACCGCACAAAAAAAGCCAACAAGTATGGTACGTTTCGGTTAGATGACGCGATCGCGGAGTCTGGATGGAGAGAGGTACGGCGAACGGGACAAATTATATTTTGGATCGTGGCGCCAATAAGTCGAGGACTAAATAATACAAAGAGGATTTTTGAGCCGCTGCGAATCGATAACGATCCAGCAATTGTCTCGGGTATTGTGTAGCGCTGATGTTGATCGCCAAGCGATCCAGTTTTACACGAAGAGAGTTTTCAAGCCGCTGTGAATCGACAACAATCCATCAACGCTCTTGGGTAAAGCGTAGCGCCGCTGTCGATATCCAAGCGATCCAGCTTCTATAAAGAGAGAATATCGAGCCGCTGTCGATCAAATGATTCAGCATATCAAAGTACGTTAGGTCAAGACGCCGTTGAAACCATAAATCCAGCAACCTGATTCCTCAAAAGCATTGGTGTAGCGTCGTCGCTGATCGAGCGATGCCGCGTTCGTTTTCCGGCAAGTATTAATCGCGGTTCCGCAGTAAGGATAACCGTGGTTATTATAGCGACGAAATCATTAGATATCGGATGGTTGTCGCGACGTTATCGGGGATTATCGCGCTTTTCAGCACGTAGTCCCATGGCAGTAAGACAATAGCGAGAAAGGCATTACCAGCGAGTCCAGAGAGCAGATCTAACGGTTAGACGCCATCTTGAGGGACGCCGCGTCCTTTAAACGCGACGCCGACGCCATATTGGTAGATACGAATACGGGTTGTAGAGTCACGACAAAACGGTTGATCTTGTTGTATTATTAGTCGAAGCTCGTTGTTTATTAAATTATTTAAGTATCCATTATGACAATAGTTATTTTATGACATCGTTTAGCAGCAAGTAATATCACGCGATTGATTTCTAGATACATCATTACGGGTAAACTTGTATTCAGACCAAGTCTGTTCCGTACTGGGGGTTGAAGAAAATACGAATATTGTTATCCACGTAATCTTTATTTCTGCACCTCTGCCACGCCAGGTGTACCTGTTCCTATACCTACACGTTGTCCCCTTCTGTAAGAGTCCGCGGTACGAAGATCAAAAACAAGTGTAAATTGATGGTTCGCGTCACCGAATCGGTTATAAAAAGCGCAACATCGCAACATAATAAAAGCACGTCAATGATCTCGCCAGTGATAAATAACTATATGCATAGTTAACTTTTTTGATAATTTAAAAATTTCACGTTGCTTACTAAAAAATACTGAAACATAATATTTTTCTATTTGTTTACTGAAATTTTAGCGTTTTTATTTTTACGAATCAGTGATTGAATAATCAATTCAACTTGTTTAAATTTAGAAAAATTAAAACATAAAACGCAAAAATTGTAAAACTGAAATCATAAAATCAAACAATTTCTAAAACAAAAATGTTGACAAGAGTTTAGAGTATTTTTGTTTTGAATTTAGAATTTAAAATTTATTTTGCTTCTTTCTATAGGAAGCTTAGTAATAGCAAAATTTTGAGTTTCGTCAAAACTTCTTTAAAATACTTTTTAGCGTGTTAGAAATTCAAATCAAGTGTTTTTAGAAAATGTCCGTATGGATGTGTGAGTGTGTTGTGTGTGTGGATGCGTTCGTGAGAGTGTGTGTATGTGTATGTGTGTGTATGTATACCGTAATATTTCTGGAACTACTCCGTCTAATCTAATCTAATCTAATCAGAATGTCGGAGGTGACAACGCCTGTCTTTGCTCGGGGACGTGGCGGTCTCGCACACAGCCTTCCATTGTGCGGTGCCTCCTGCCTATTTATTTGCCTGTCCCAAATGTCTCCAGCTTAGATAGAGCCTTTTGCTAATCCACTTTGCCGTGTTGCAGACTAACTGCAGATTTAGCGAGCGCAAGCCCTCCACCTTAATGAAGGGAGTCCCCAACATTCTGCACCTCATACCGACAAATGCTGGGCATTCGCAGAGAAGATGCAGCGTTGATTCCTGCATTGCTCCGCACCACCTACAGTCTCCCTCTTCGCATATACCGATCCTAAACAGGTGATATCTTACTTGCCAGTGGCCCGTAAGCCATCCTACTACCACTCTGAGTCTGCCTCGGCTCAGGTTACCGATTTGAGCGATCCATTCCTCGGAGGGATCCTCGCCCATCATCAGTTTTGCTTGTCTCAGGCCCGGGTTGCTCTTCCGCTTCTCCCTGAGCTTTCTTCTTAGCCATTCCCGTGTCGCTTTACTTATTTCGCAGGCTGGGACTGCTATTTTGCACTCCTTGACTCTCATTCCACAAGAGCCTCTGCCCGCTAAGTTGTCTGCCCGGTACCCAGAGTAGTTTTACCCCGTTCCTGGCCGCCAGGGTCGTCAGAGCCTGTCTACATTTCCACACCTCTTTTGAGACTGTACTTACACTGCTCAACGTAAGCAGTGCTGCCTTACTGTCCGAGCAGATAGTGATCGAACTCCGACATTCACCCTCCTCAATCATCCTGCCAACACATTCCGTAATAACCCTTATCACGGCCTGAAACACAGTCGCATGTTGGTTCAGGGAGCACACGATTTGTCGTGCACTACCCTTCTCACACGCTCCAGCTCTCACTCCGTTAGCAGTCTTTGAACCGTCCGTGTATCAGACCCTCCCGCTCTCTGTTAGTGTATGTGTGCCTCCTGACCATTCGTTCCTGTCTGGTATGATGACCTCATATGGTATTGCGAACTGGATGTGCAGAGTCATCCTGTCGCAGCCCACCTCGGCGATAACGGGGAGAATTTCTGTCGCGAGCCCTTTATCTGCCAAGGTCTTGCAATTCTCTTCTCCCACCAGTCTAGAACTGGCCTTAAAGGCGCACGCCCTCACCACTCTATCGAGAGGAGGAAGGTCCAGTAACACTTCGAGGGCTGATGTTGGTGTGGTTCTCATCGCGCCTGTCATACACCTCCCATAATCATTCTTTGCACTTTCTTTAGGTCCTTGGTGTGTGTTTTAAGTGCACATCTATGTCCCCAGACAACGACCCCATGCATTAACCTTGGTCTTATGATGGCCTCGTAGATCCACCTGACCTTGTCTGGCCCCAGGCCCCAGGTTCTGCCAAACGCACTCCTACAGACCCAGAAGGTGGATACAGCCTTTTTGCATTTTATCTTGATGTGTTTATCCCAGTTTAGTTTGGGATCTAACACGACGCCTAAATATTTCGTGTCCTTGACCAATTTTAGGTTCACTCCATTGAGTGTTATCCCATCCATCGGCCCCGTCTTGTACCTTTTCGTGAAGAGCATGGTGCTGACCTTGTTCGGGTTTACACCAAGTTCAACCTCTTTACACCACTCTTCGACAAGTCCTAAAGCATACTGCATTATCCCCGCTAGTACACTTTCATCGTCTCCTCTTACCATCAGCACTATGTCGTCCGCATATGCCTGAGCATAGATGCCTGCCTCATTTATTTTCCGAATAAGGCTGTCCACTACCAGACACCATAGTTGAGGGGACAGCACTCCTTGCGGGCAGCCCTTTCTTACCTCACCTTCCCGCGAGTTTGAGCCCCATTCCGCCTTTACCCTTCCTGTACTGAGCATATTCCAGATCCATTTTTGTATGGTATCCGGTATGCCATGCCATCGCATCCCTTGGGCTATAGCCTCTCTGGTCGTGTGGTTAAAAGCTCCCTCCACGTCCAGGAAGGCCGCTACCACCATCCCTATGTTTTTCATACCTTTCTCAATGAAGCCCACCGCTTCTGCCAGTGCAGTATCGACAGACTTGCCCGTTTGATATGCGTGCTGTCTATCGTGTAGCGGGATCTCCATGAGGGGCTTTTTCTTGATGTATCTGTCGATGAGCCTTTCCATCATTTTCAATAGAAACGAGGTCAAGCTGATCGGCCAATAGTCCTTCGTGCCAGTATGTTGTGCCTTCCCAGGTTTGGGGATAAAAACCACTTTGACCAACTGCCATCTCTCTGGAACATAGCCCATCGCCAAGCATGCTCTAAAGAGCTTTTCTAGGGCCAGTATCAAAATGTCCTTGCCCTGCTGTAACAACGCCGGAAATATTCCGTCCGGTCCCGCTGATGTGTACGGCTCATATGAGTCTAACGCCCAAATGATCCTTTTCCTATCTGTAATTATTCTGGCTATGCGCCAGTCCATTTCGTTCGCATAATAGTGTCTGAGATCCTCCCCGTCCTCCACTTGGAAGTCCGGAAAGTGAGCCCCTAATAACCCTTCTAACGCCTCTTCTTCGTCCTCCGCCCATCTGGTCCCAAGTTTGATCGTGTCTGCTTTCGGCCCGACAAGAAAATCAAGTCTTTTGTATAAGTACCGATAAAGTAATCGATGCGTTTATCTTCTTAACGCGTAAATTGCTCTTGAAAAGAGACTAGTCGCCTAAGTTGCGCTTGAGCTAGTGAGCTCATACTGGCTGTGCGGTCCTTTTATAGCGAGCGGGAATCGTGCCGCCTATGCTGCCGCTTCTCCCTCTCTTGTGCCGCAACGCCCTCTTCAGCTGGTTTTACTACTACTACCGCTCGCTGGCTCGTGGCGATGCCGGCTGTAGCGCGGTCTTTTTTAATTGAGAATAGGAGAGCGTGTTACTCGCGTAAAATCTAAAAATGCGTTTAAAGATATAAATATAATATAATTTTTTGCGAAGCATGTACGGGGCGTTACAAATTGCACGTTGATTCTGAGACGGTTTCTACAACATTTACGCGTTGAGCTTCTTTAGGCTTAGATCGAGCCTCTTCATGTCTGATATTTTCGCCATCTTTGCCCGTATACGTGAAATCTCGCTGAATTTCAATTGCTTTTTTACGCGCGACTTGGAGTGTGGGGGGACTGCCTATTCGTGTCTGAATTGCCCACCATAACCCTTGTAAGAAAGATCTAATGCAATCTTTGTCAAGTCCTGTGAAGAATGCATCATCTTTACTTAAAGCTCGTCCTTCGCGAATTGCCCCTTTTTTATCTCTTTTTCGACTTTGCGCAATTGATTCGAATATACTACTAAGCTTTCTGAATGCCTTTTTAAATGTACTCCCTCGTGCACACGATTACACGTCACCGAAAAGTCGCATAAGAATAAGGCGTGCGCAGTCCTCTTCATAGCCCGCGGGAAGGATGTCCCGAGCTTCCGCGCAGCCGTCGATAAATTGTGTCAAAGGTATGTTTTATCCCGTAAAGCGCAGAATTAAGTCATGGGTATCTTTGAGGGTGACCTCTTTTACTTGTGGAGCCATGTTTTCACTATTGACTTCTCCCTCTCTTTTGTCAAACTCGAAACGAGTTTAAAAAATATTAAGTTTTGGGCGTTTAAGAGTTCCCGTGGGAGTAGAATACTCGTTGTTAGTTTTGGCGCCCTTAGTATTGTCGCAAAGACTAGATTTTACGCAGTTACTCCTTAAAGAGATCTGATCCGACGGCAAATAAAATCGTATACGTTTAAAAATTTCTCTCCGTTTCATTCGTTATTATATGCCAGGAACACAAAACTTATAAAAAACGATTATATCTGCACGAGTAATTATTCGTATCATCCCTTTTATATAAATCGAATCTGCAGATAAAATTTTGTGATATGCATGAATACATAAATCGTCATTTCATATTCACCAACAAATAACTTAAAAAAAATTATATCTGCACAAATATTTAATTGCAGCATCCTTTTTATCTGGGCCAAGTTTACTGATTACATCTTATGAAATGCACGAATACATAAAGCATTCGTCATCGAATATTCACAAATAGATAGCTTTAGAAAAACAGCATATCTGTGTGACGATACATGAGTCTCGCACATGTAAATACGTGTGAAGGAGGCCGCAATAAACGCGGTATGCGCATTTAATCCAATTATTTTACGTGTGGGCTATGCTAGGAGCTTCCCCACACGGCCCCCCCATGGGGCGCGGGGCCGAGATACGCTCGGCCAACGCGTCGCGGTTCCACCTTGGGCACGATTTAGGGAGGAATGCACAAGACATTTCACCCGAAATCGCGCCCTTAGCTTCACCGCGACTACCGATTCTCCCTTTGGCTGGCAAGACCGCCGGGAACCCTCGGTGGGGGCCGGGATCCATCCTATCCCTAACGGCTAAGCAGGCCGCTCCCCGAGTTGAAACCGCAACTCACACGTCGAGGCCAGGGAAGAGTTCCAGACTCCGATAATGCAGAGCACCCAAGGAGCCTTTCACTCAACCCCGACCTCTAGCGCTAAGCGATATGGGCTCTAACCACTGCCACCACGAATCCAAACCTAGTGACCGGGGCGGGGAGGTCGTAGTCCCCCCCGCGGGCCTTCCGGTCGCCCGTGGTACCGTTTAGCCTCTGGTATGAGGGCCGGTAGAAGTCTCGCCACCTCGGCACCGGCAAGCCAGCTCGGGTTCGTGGTACGCCAGGCCCAAAGACATAGCATGCGCAGTGAGCGCGCGCGCGCAATGAACGAAAGGCGAATCCGCACGAGCGCGGAGCGAGCAACTCAGCGACGACGTGCCAGGTGTGACGAGCGGCGTACGCGGTGAGCCGTGAACGTACCTATACATATCCGCCCCGCGCGCCTTTATAAGGCGGATCGCGCGCCACGATAAGCACTCGAGCTCCACTCCAGGTAGCATCATGCGCACACGTTACTACAGGGAATAGCGAGAGATAGACCTGCGCCCACGAAATTGTCTCGTGAGCCCACGTGACGATTTAGTAGACGAACAGAAACCCAAAACTCCGAAATCCGAAACTCCGAATTGCTGTCGTGAGCACACGAGGCAATCCGGAACACCCGAGCGACAGCGAGCCTCGTCTACGTGAGCACATGTGACGATACCCGGTGCCACCGTGAAAGTCCTAACCAACAAAGCCAGCCTTACACCGACATCTCACGACTTGCTTTATCTCTGTACGCACACAGGATAAAGAGAGGAACGAGACGAACGACAAAGATTTGTGAAGCCATGCGCTCACGACTCCACAAATCAGAAGGATATCCTCAAAATCCCGTTGCACTATCCCGGCCGTTACTGAGCGCACACAGAACGGTCTAGATCGTTGTTACACGACACATTTGGATCGGTGTAGCCGTGCGCAAACGACTCCACCGTACCGAATTCATTCCTAACCTCAAAACCCGCCACTGATCCGTCATACCGACACCGTACCGAAACATCGTAGCCGCAAACACCGAATCATTCTTGTAATGAAATCGCGTAGATATTCTTATAAATTGTCAACCGCGACAGCTTAAACAATTCTATTTGAAAAGACGAAATATTTTTAAGACGCATAATTGATTTCTGTTTCAGCCCGGATTTAACAACTGATTCCAAATTGCTATACTTTACTTAAGAAATCTATTTTATTATTATTAAAAAATATAAAAACACTATTCTTTTCTTGCCCCTTTCCCCTATCCAGATCCTGGAACCGACTGACTATCCAGTCTCTTGGGAAAGTTAAACCGTTATATCTGCACAAATATTTAATCGCAGCATTCCTTTCATTTGGACCAATTTTAAAATAATCATTATTTATACATATATATATATATATATATATATATATATATATATATATATATATA